>PVJS01004896.1:30773-66869 GCA_004027185.1 Glis glis | reverse complement strand
CCTCTCTCTCTCTCTCTCTGTCTGTCTCTCTCTCTCTCTCTCTCTCTCTCTCTCTCTCTCTCTCTCCCTGTCTCTCTCTCTCTCTCTCTCTCTCTACTTAGTGAGGCTCTCTGCAACTTCGTGAGACCCGGTTTCAAAATAAAGTATAAAAAATAAGGCCAGGGGTGTAGCGTGGAGGTAGAACACCCTTGGGTTCAATCCCCAGTACCAAAAAAAAAAAAATAATAATAATATTCCACATTCTATTCTACCCAAGTGTGAAAAAGTTGTAATCTGTAATTCAAAACTTTTTCTTTTCTTATTAACTATACCATTTCTCAGTCAGATAACTATAGAGGATTAATGGCCACCATTTTCTTCTCTATAGTCACATACTTTGCCATATAATTTTTCAGTGTTCTATCCTGGGCAGATATTTTGCTCCACCCCTTAACTCTGGTTCAGCCATATCACTGATCAAATTTGAAGCAAGCAGAGACTTGCAAAGATATTTGCATAGTTTAGAGTGTTCTGTTGCTTCTCTGTGATTGCATGAACACATTTTAAGCTAGGTTGCTGGAGCAGAGCTGAATAGCTCAGGCCATCCCAGCCAAGACTATCCAAGATCAGCCAATAGTCAGATGATGCCCAGGTGGGCAAGAGTGCCCAGCCCAGACTCCAAGAACTGCCAAGCCAATCCCAGCGTAGACTGCCAACCCACGGAGCTGTGAGCAAAATAAATGGTCTTAATCCACAGAGTTTTGAGGAGATCAGCTACACAGTATTATTGAAGCAATAGATATTTAATACAACAACCTACTCTCCAGTAACAAATATCTTCACAAGTAGCATTGTTTTCATTTCTCAAAAGAAAATATATTGGTGGAGGCAATAAATATGTATTCATTTCTTAATAAATAAATACATTTTCTACGAAGCAATATCCTGGCTATAAGTTACAATTAAACTATGTTAAAACCTTTATTATTCATAGTTTTTGACAAGTTTTAAGCTTCCATGATAAGTGGATAGGAGCAGAAAAATAGTTTAAATTGACAAAGTCACTTCTAATGACTGTAGCTCTTTGAAGTTGGTTTTCTTTAAAATTAAAAGCAACGCTTCTGGTCAAACAAAAGGCTATATTTGCTCAAATACATGCCATGGAAAGATGTTTAGAACACTTCTAATAAATTTAAAGATAGACATGTTTAAAAAGCACAACACCACAATAGTACCATTATAATCCACGGGAAAAGTAAAAATCCTAGGCAGAATCATCATTCTGAAGCTTCCAACAAGGTGGCATTTACAAGGAATAAGTGTCATAAATTGTGCTTGAGATTAATCGCCTGTACTTGTAAATATGGTGTAGGAGAGATGTAACTTAGCATGCCAGTTACTTAACATTGAATTACAGTTAACAACACAAAAAGCATGAGGGAGTAAATGCAATTAAACCGAATTAACGTTTCAGCCTGAAAAAAGATAGAGTACTAATTTATATTTGACACAATACATCAAGACTCATGTTGTAATGTATCCACTAAAAATAAGAAAAAGAATATATATGTATATATATTATACATATATATATATATATGTTAATACAGAAAATATAGAATTAAACCAGGCATGGTAGGTAGCACATGCCTGTAATCCCAGTACTTGGGAGGCTTGAGGAGACAGGAGAACTGCAGGTTTAAGGGCAACCTCGTAACTTAGCAAGGCCCTCAGCAACTTAATGAGACCTGTTTCAAGTTAAAAATAAGTTGGGGTGGTATTATAGCTCAGAGGTATAATGCCTCTGAGTTTAGTTCCCAGTACCACACAGAAAAATATGGAATTAAAAACATCTGTTTAAGCCGGGCGTGGTGGTGCACGCTTGTAATCCCAGTATTTAGGAGGCAGAGACCAGAGGATCCGGGTTCGCGACCAGCCTCAGCTACTTAGTGAGGCCTCTGCAACTTCGTGAGACCTGGTTTCAAAATAAAGTATAAAAAATAGGGCTGGGGATGTAGCTCGGAGGTAGAAAGCCCCTGGGTTCAATCCCCAGTACCGCAAAAAAAAAAAAAAATCTAATCCATAAGAAGTCAGGAATGTAAAGAAAAGATCTTATTGTAAACGAAACAAATAGAAAACAAATATTATATACTACATAAAAATCTGAATATGTCAAATCTAAATATGAATATTAAATTCAAAATCACAAATTTTATCAAACTGGGAAAAAAGGTTTGTAAAAATTTTATCTTTTACATAAAGACAGAAAAGCAAGAAATGGTATTGAAGATAGACCATCTGTAGCTAAAAGGTAGCTCATTTAGAAAGACTAATATCAAATAAAATCAATTTTAAGACAAACACTACTTCTAGAGATAGGAGCGGTAGGGCTGAAGGCTTGGAAAGCTAATTCATGACTCACCACAAAGATACATATTTTACTTAAAATTGTGTGCAACAAGAAAATAACAGACTCAAAATATGTAAATAAAAATTAAGAGAAATAAAAGGAGAAATTTGATATGTTTACAATCATAGCAGGAAACTTTAATATACCCTTTTCAATAACTGTTGGAATTAGCACACAGAAAATCAGTAAGATTATAAAATTTTAATAATATGGTTAATCAACCTGATCTAACTAAATATATATAGATACTACATCAATGACAGAAACCATGTTCTCTTCAAGTCCACAGGAATATTAACCAAAAAGTAAGACCATAAAATGAGACTCAACACACTAAAAAAATTTCTTTTTTTTTTTTTTTTGCGGTACTGGGCATTGAACCCAGGGGCGTTACACCCCCGGCCCTATTTTTTTTATACTTTATTTTGAAACCGGGTCTCACGAAGTTGCAGAGGACCTCACTAAGTAGAGAGAGAGAGAGAGACAGAGAGAGACAGAGAGACAGAGAGAGCTGAGGCTGGCCGCGAACCCAGATCCTCTGGTCTCTGCCTCCCAAAGTACTGGGATTACAAGCTGTGCCACCACGCCTGGCCACACTAAAAAATTTCTATCATTCAAACATATTCTCTGGCCAAACTGGGAATTCAGTTAGGAAAATTCACAATTATTTGAGAATTATGCAAATCCTTTAAAATAATGTATGTAGCAAAAAAGAAATCATTAAAGACATTTAAAAATATCTATAATTTAATGATCATGTATAGAACTCAGAACTTCGCATATGGTAGGCTCTCCCCCTGACCTATACCTCAACCCTGAAAAAGCAAATCTTGAAGGAGTCATCTAAAGCAATGCAGAGGAAAATTCATATCTTAACATATAAATTAGAAAAAAGTAATATTCAATAATTTAAATATATATTTCAAATGCTGACAAAATACCAGCAATTTAACCCCAAGAAAGTACAAAACAATGCTATATTAAATATAAGAACATAAACTAATTAAAAAGAAAACAGACATGGCAGAGAAAATTGACAGAGCCAACTTTTGTTCTACATAAAAACCAATAAAAATGATTAGCTACTAACAAGACTAGTAAAGAAAAATAGAAAAAAGCAAAGATGATGAATCAGAAATGAAAACAGAGTCGTTACTTCAGATCCACCCTCATGAGGGAGTTCAAGACAAACTCCCTCAAAGTAAGACATGGTGACATATTGAATATTTTAAGTTGAAGGAATTTGAGGAAACAGCAGTAGCAGGAAGATCACTTTGACCTTCCACCCTCCCTTCTCCCCACAGAAGGTCATAAAATGTAGGAGGGATTTTTGGACATACCATGAAACAGGTCATCAAACCTTCATGTGAGAAGAACCCTCCTATAGGAGGAGAAGAGCATCCTTATCACCAGAAATGAAGAATCATGGAAGAGTCTGGACATTGGACAACTCACGCCTGTCTACATTTACCTGCTTACTATCCTTAGATCATATTCTTAATCCTATTACTTTTCTCCATGACCCTCCATTCTTCATCAAACCTAGCATAAAAATAAAAGTGCACATGTTTCACCATTCCTCCGGGTCTTTCTCTATGAAAGCTTCCATGTCACATAATACTTAAAGAAATATGTATGTTATTCTCCTGCTAATCCATCTTCTGTTATAAGGGTCTCTCAGCCATGAACCGAGAAATAAAAGGAAAGATATTTTCCCTCTACTATACACAGTAAAAATGAAATAAGAATATAGAAGTACTCTTTTCCAGATATACTTAGGATTTGTATAGTTGTCTTCATGTATATTGTATTTCAACAAAAATTCTTTCAAAAATGCACAAAAGGAAAATTCAAATTACTATGGTACTTAAAGAAGTACATTTCTTTCCTACTAAACTCTTAAGTTCTCAAAAAGCAGGCACTGTGTATGATTATTCTGTTACTGACTACAAGTCAGTAAAAATACAACCCTATAAAAATATTGTACCTATATACTGTTTAAATCCCATATCTTCCCAGTGTGCATGGTATGAATGGACACATAATATTAGTTCAATATATAAATGCTTCTTGACTCAGACTCAAGGCCGGCTTGCTCACATTTTAAGTTTCAATTTGCCAAGCAGTGTATATCAAGGAGTAGTCAGTTGATAATCTGGTGGCTAAAAGAAACTGAGTTGAAAAAGAAAGTAAAAACTGAATATCATAAAAATATACTTTTTTGGTACTGAGCATTCTACCTCTGAGCCACACCCCCAGTCCTATTTTATTATTATTTTTTTGTTTTGAAATAGGATCTTGTTAAGTTGCGAGGGCCTCCCTAAGTTGCTGAGGCTAGCCTCGAACCCATGACCCTCCTATTTCAGCCTCCCAAGTACTGAGATTAGTGATGTGTGCTACCACTTCTGGCTATAGAAATATTCTTTTAATTAATTGAATTAATTGTATCTCTCAAGTATGATATATGTTCAGAAAACATTTACCAATGATAAAATAACGTGTGTCCTTTATTGTTCCTTCATCACTGACATTAACTCCCTAAGAGCACAAACTATTCAGTTCACCACTGATCCTTCATCACACAGCCTATGGTACCATTCGATGCCCATGATACCATGCGATGTTCAATAAATAAATGTATTGCTTTTGGAATCTATACTTTTATGTAAATTTCTAACATTGAATGTTGTTACATTTAACATTGAAATATTTAAGATTGAAATGTTTTTACAGTCACATCTTTGCATATTTCTTATTCTTATATGCAAAAATAAGAAACTGTTCTTCTAATGATACTGCAGAAATTCCTGGATCTGTTACATGATTAAATTATCTGGGAAAGAACTGAGACTATATTCTGGTACTAGATCCAAATTGAAAGTTGAGTCATTTTCCACATACAACCATGTAAATATAAGCATTTGTAGAGGTGGTGATATGTCCACACAAAACTAGAAACTAATTGGAAAAAAATTACTTTTGATAAGATTCCAAAGATTATATGGTTCATATATATACATAGATGTATATATATGTATATGTATATACATGTATATATATGTATATATATATGCATGTATATATATTTTGCCATCATTGTGAGCAGTAAGTGAATTATTTTGAAATAGGTACATGAGCTTAATGTTTATCTCCAGAGAGAGAAATTATAGCATATCTCTTAGTAAGAAAGAACTATGATAAGATTCAATATACAATATGCATATTTTACAAAGATACATATGTTCACAATGACGTACCAGAGAACTACAGTAACATATGCATACCCATGTTCATAGCAGCACAATTCATAATAGCTAAATTATGGAACCAACCCAGGTGTCCACCAACAGATGAATGGATTACAAAACTTTGGGAAGTACATACAATGGAATTCTACTCAGCAATAAGGAAGAACAAAATTTTGTCTTTTGCAAGAAAATGGAAGAACCTGGAGACCATTATGTTAAGTGAGATCAACCAATCATAGAGAGTGAGGATTGTATGTTTTCTCTAATATGTGCAAGCTAGGGAGTAATTGGGATACCAGAGGGACTCCAGACAATGAAAGAGAAACCTCAGTGGAGGCAAGGAGGTGGTCTAAGGGAAGGGGAGAGGAAGAGTGAGGTTTATTAATGGAATTACTACCAGTGATTAAGTGTACATATGAGAATATACCAACGTCAATATCAGTACTCTGTATTAGGAAAGGGGGGAAATGGGGAGGCAGGGGGGCACTAGGGGCTGTGTGCATGTATGTTACTCTCAACAAGATTTTCACTATGATGTGAGACTATAATGCACCAATAAAAGCACATAAAATGATATATAGATAGATATACACAGATATATATATATATATATATATATGTATGTATTTGCCTTAAGGCCAATGTGTTAAAAATTAACTAATTTGTATGACTAGTTAACAGTTGACTGTTCCTAAGATTTAGTATAGGGTTTATTTACATAAAAGGGAATCCCGGGTCATTTAAATATGACTCATTTGCTTCAGATTCAGCTTTCTATAAATAATCCTCCATCACCAGAGGTGTGCAAACTGAACAGGACTATTTTCAGGAATAGGCATTCTGCTCTGAGAAAAAGAACTAAATCCATTTCCCTGAGAGTCTTGGATGCTAGTAAGAGGAAGTAGCTCCTGTAGTGCAAGGTCTGAGTCTCTTTCATTTACTAGCCTCTCACATGTCTGAACACACAGGGGGACCTTCAAATTTACCTGTCATATTTGCAAACCATATGATGAAGGGTTAACACCCATTCTATATGAGGAATTCACACAGCTCAATAGCAAAAACAAGCAAATGAAAAACACATTCAGAAATGGGCAAATGGTCTGACATGTAGTTCAGGAGGAGAGAACTTCTGTTTGGCAAGTGCAAGGCCCTTGATATGGTCCCCAGTACCATACATGCGTCACACACTTACACACACACACACACACACACATACACACACACACACACACACACACACACACACACAGAGAGAGGCACACAACAGCAAATGGTCTGAACAGACATTTTCTGTAGAAAACATAAAAATGGCTAACAGGTATATGGAAAAATGACCAATATCACAAATCATCCAGGGAAGCAAATCAAAGCTACAATGAGATACACCTTATATTAGGATGTTAGGATGTTAACATCGCCTGTTAGGATGGCGATCATCAAAAAGACAAGAGATACCAGATGTTGGTGAGGGTGTGGAGAAAAGGAAACCTGTGTATGCCAATGGAAAGAATGTAAACTGGTTTAGACAGTATGGATAACAGCATGTGGGTTCATTAAAAAATTGAAAATAGAACTGATATATGATCCAATCACCCCACTACTAGGTAGGTACCCAAAGAAAATGAGACCAGCACCTTGTGGAGATATCTGCATTCCCTGTTCATTGCAGCATTATGCACAGTAGCCAAGGTGTGAAAACAACCTAATTGTCCATGGACAGATCAATAAATTATATCATATGTATACACAATGGAATATTATTCATCCATCAAAAAGTAGACACTATCACCCTTACCACTTGTGACAATTTGAAAGAACCTGGAGAACATTGTGTTAAGTGAAACAAAAGTACTGCATGATTTCACTTATATGTGGAATAAAAATAAAGAGTCAATTACATAGAAACAGAATAGAATAGTGGTTGCCAGGGATGGGGAAGGCAAGAAAATGAGGAGAAATAAGTATAAACTCATTTCTAAACTTACAGTTATGTGGGGTGACTCAATTCAGAGATCTAATTTACAACAGGACTAGAGTTAATAATATGTTGTACACTAAAGATCTGCTAAGTGTAGATTTTAGGTGCTCCTACACACACATTAAAAAAAAGACATCTACGGAAGGATACAAGCAAATTAATTTGCTTACATGTAATAATCATCTCATTATGTATATGTTCCTCAAAATAGCATGTTGTAAAACTTAAATATATACAATAAAAAAGAGAGTTAAAAAAAATCCCTGTCAGAACCAGTGAATTTCATGTCTGTGTGAATAGCCTTGTAGTTCTGTTGTGAGAAAACGCTTTAAAATCTGTCTCTGTGCTTTTCTTGTTTTGTGCTACCTGTTATTCAGCAGAGACACCCAACGCCTCAGGAAGAATCAGGGCTGTGAAAGGTGGAGAATTAGGATCGTGAGAGGTGGAAAGCAGGGAGAAAGAAAGTGTCACTCTTCAGTATTTGACTTCCAAAGTAGTCACTTGAAGGCTGTTTCAAAGACAATACTCTTGAAAGCCAAAGCCTTTGAGTAAGAACTGAAATGTTGGAGAGGTTAAAAAGAAAAAAAAAATGAAAAGGGATTTTGTGTCAAAAAGGAAAGCCCTAAAGAAGCAGTGTATAAAATTCATTCACAAGGAACAGAGCGGAAACAGATGAAAAGCTGAATAACCTGACCTGGAAGAGAATATTAAGGTTGCTCTGTCCAGGGGAATAAAGAAAGAGAGGGCACTGGAGGGGATGGGGAGAACCAAGAGGGGCAAAGAGTAGGATCTCCCACTCATGATCAGGCTAGGAGGAAACCAAGGCCACCCCTACTGGCCACCCTCTGTCATTTCACGAGTGCCTAGGGAGCTGGCAGCAGTGAGACAGATATTGCTTTTCTTTCTTTTTGCCGAAGGGTGAGAACATTAAGTGCACAATTGCCTGCACGTTGCACACCAGTTTCCCAGCAGAAGTGGTGGTCAGCAAGGACGCAAGACTTGGCTCAGCCCAGAAAAACCACCATGCGTTCACAGGGTCCTCTTGCCTGGTCCAGGCTATCGGAAGTCCCTGAAACAGACCTAAGAACTCTGAATTCATTTAGCTCCTCTGCTTAGTGGAGACAGACCCGAAACACTGAGATTCCTCTTCAACTCTAAATCAGAATGGAGTTAAACACACTCACACCACACTGTGTTGGGCACAGACATCTCCATGTCTAAAAACCAATAAAGCCTGGAGATCTACAACTATAGCATGTGTTACAGTTAGATATGAAATGTCCCCTAAAGAGCTCATTTATTAATGTTTGGAGCTGATGTAATTGAGTCATGAGGGTTGTAATCCCAGCTGTGGATAAATCCATTGTAATGGATTTACCTGGGTGGTACCCTGTAGACCAGTAGGGTGTGACTGGAGGAGGTGGTCCCTGGGGGTGTGGCCTTGGGGATTATATAAATGGTTCCTCCTCCCCCTGCTTGCTCTCTGGCTTCTGGTCTCTATGATGTGAGGGGCACAGCCCATGTGCTCTCCCTCTCCCCACCTCCAGCCACCAGGCCCTGAGATCCGAAGTCCTCAGCCTCCCATGGATCGAACCAGAGACTGTAAAAAAATAAATCTTTCCTCTAAGTTATATGGGCAATCTTTTAGATTATAGCTACAAGAATGCTGACCAGGACAGCATATTTCCCTAAAATTACAATGTAAGAGCAGTAAAAATCTTTTTTTCTTTTTTCTTAACACAAGTAAATAAAACAATACCATTGACAAAGAGGGAAAAATTCTAAATAATAACGGTTTCATAAATTAAAAGAATGTATGTCAGAACTGATCAGATTAGTACTGATCATTTTATGGACTAACCAACTCACTTCACAAATTATGAATCGGAAGCTTAGAGAAGGGAATCAATTTGCCTAGGATCTAACAGAGGACTTGAGACAAACCTGAGTCCACACCTCTCTGTCACTTACTAATTGGACTTTGAACTCTTTGCTGTGTTCCTCTGTACCTTGCTTTGTTCTCAGCTATATGAATAGTTCAGTTATACTCTTTGAAGACCTCGTTAGCCTAATTTGCCACATAGTGGTAATACCTAATAAAAAGAAACTCTTTTTAGTTTCTTTGGTGAGCCTTTTACAAAATAATATCTCTTCTTTGGGGGAGTGAATTTCCCCTAAGCAACCTGCTATTAACTTCATTTCCCACCTGCTTTTTATAATGATTCCATGTGAGGTCACTACATTACCTCATCTGTATCTAATTAACCTCTAAACATGTTTCCCTGAAAATTATTAGGATGATTTATCACCCTTAACTTGGAATAGTTTCATACTAGTATCTGACTATGTACCTTAAACATAATCACCTTAAAGCATCATATATAAATACATATGTGCCATTTAACAATGTATAAAGTAATTTAGGGTACATTAGTTTTTCTTCACAAATCTGTTGGTATATGATTATGTTATCTGAAAAATATGGTACCTAGAGGTCAGAAAGATAAGTACCTTTTGAACACTAGGCTTGGGAGCAGGAGCTGAGTGTAGTGGTGAATACCTGTAATTCCAGTACTTGGGAGACTAAGACAGGAGGATCTCAGGTTCAAGGCCAGCCTTGGTGATTTACTGAGACCTTCAACAACCTGGTGAAACCCTGTTTAAAAAAAAAACAATAGGGCTGAAGAATAGCTCAAAAATAGAATGCCTCTGGATTTAATCCCCAGTATTAAAAAAATTGTGGAGCAGGGTCTGGAATCCAGGTCTCTGATTCAAAATTTTATGTTCTTCTTACTATGTCAAACCTTCTTCAAGAAAATTGCTAGGTTTAGAGAATCAGAATTTAGAGAAACCAAGTCAATTTGTGTGTAACCTTCTGGTAAACTGAGTCAATTTGTGTGTAACCTGGTTTGGAAGAGGGAACTACCCAATTATAATGCTGGCCTACTGATTCTGACAAGGAGAGACAGCAAGACCTGGTGGTCAACAATTTAACAATCCCTTGCCATTGGCAGAAACAGAGGACGAGAAAGTGCCCGTAGTGGGAACTCATTGAGGTCAGAGAGGAAAAGGAGTAACGGTCACCACACGTGGGTACACGGCGATAGGAGACTTGGTTTAAGGCAAACCGTCATGGCTGTGGGAGCTTGTCCAGGAGAACCAAAGCAGGCATTCCACACCTGGGAGGCCCTTAGGAGAGCTGCTGCCCTGAGCTTCATCGTTTCCTCAATTGGAAGGGATAAAATGGACCTCGCTCTTTAAGACACAAAATAATCCTTAGAATCTGAAGCCCTTATAATTTCTAGCCCAAGCCATGACCCTGCACATGTGGAAGACACAGTGAGGAGTGGAGTAGGAGGGTTCATGCACCAGAACACCTCCCTCGACACCTAAGGGCGTGTGAATTCCCCTACTCCTTGACCACCGCACACAGCGCAGAATCCAGTGAACCAGTTCTCAAAGAGTCAGAGACCACTTGCTCTCACCTCTAATCCCACTCACTCTGAAATCTAAACTTTACAAGTTCTAGTACTCACAGGAAATACGACAAGAGTGTTAAAAACGGTTTCTAAATGGATGCCTTTTCAAATGTTGGGTGAATTGGAGCTTCCCATTAGAATGACCCTGGAAAGAAACTATGCGTATACTAAGGCTGTACAATTAGGTCAAAATTCTCATTCTGAACTTTACATTTTTCTAGCACTATAAAACCATAGTGGCATTGTTATACACCCTCAACATATATTTCATATAAACTAACCAAAAAGAGAAAATATTTTCTTTTCCTTCAAGAAGTTTTTAAGAACTCTGTAGTTAAATCTAAAACTTCTTCAGTCCTTGAATTAGTGACTGGGCTCCCCCAACTGGAAATTTGCGGTATTACAAGCCAGCCTTGATGGCTGTCATAATTTAAACCAAAGCTTATAAATAAAGTGATTTTTAAAAGTCTACATAAACAAAAGAACTTCATTAGGGGATTTCAAGGCGTCTTGTTTTTCCATCATTCTTCTTTTCTTTGATTAACTTCATCATTGATCCATTTATCCTTTCATAAGCGTCTTCTGAGCACTGCTATGTAGAGGCCTTATTGCCAACTGCAGTAAGAGCACATATGGGGAATTTTGCAAGTTTGAATATGTAATTATGAACAAGACTTTGATAAATTAGAGGGTGTCCCAAGAAAGGACCCTGGGGACTGCACCTTGAGAACAACAGTTGAACTAATTACAAATGTAATTACAAACTAATTACCATATTTAATCTAATTACAAATGTTTAGACTGAACAAGGAAAGACTAAAAGATTATAACTGTCTTCACACATCAGACAGCCTCTCATGCAGAAGAAACTTATTGTGTGTTGCTCTAAAGCAGGGTTCTAAACACTGCAGGCATTTTGGGCTGATTAATTCTTTGCTATAGAGGGTTCTCCTGTTCATGTTTAGCAGAATCCCTGACTTCCAACCCTTAGATGCCAGTGGAATCCAGTTATGAAATCCAAAAATGTCTGCAGACATTGAGAATTATTGTCTGGGGCCCAAAACATACCAATTGAAAATCAGTGCTCTGGAATGTAGAGTAGTAGTTTTCAAAGGAATTTCCAAAGGAGATTTTAAATTAACAGGACACCAAACACCCTCTTTAAGTGTCTCCCTTGTTTTATATCATCATATGAGATGTGAGATCCTATAGAGTTGTCATAACTCAAATTAAAACAGAAGTGTTTAAAAACCAATGTTGAGCACTAATGCAATTGTGAAGCTCATATTTTAACAAGTTACCTTTCTGGGAGAATTTTACGGAAGCATGGTAACATCAGCAGGAGAATCTGTAAAAAGACTATACTACAAGAAGGTGTTGAGAGGTGTTATTTTTAAGGTCTCCATGCTTGTAATTTCTTAGTATGATTATATATGGCTTTGTAACCCAAACACAGACACTGTGGCTACCAGAATATCATTAATTAATTAGCTACAAGCTTGATCAGATGTTCTCTTAAAGAGCTTAAAGACATTTTTGGCCATAATTAAAATTCTACTGTTTATTTTTATACTGATCATTCAAAATACCTAATCCTTTTTAGAATCTATGATTAAAACCCATCTGCCTTCTCTTCATGTGATCCAAAATAGTGGAGACTCTTTTAGACTTCTTCTTTCTTTTTGTTTTTCTATCTCAGAATATATACCAAAGTCACAGAAAGAATAAACAAAATTATGTTCACTGACCACTTGATAGGGGTTGTTTTGATCATCAGTATGAGCATGTCTTAGAGTATATTTTAGTGTCTTATAATGCTATTAATTATTTCAGAACACTGTTAGACATGTTCACACATCTTCCAATGGAGAAATCTCTCTCTTTATTTGGAAATGTACCCCTGTCTTTCATGCAGAGAATGAAACTGTTTTGTTTTGTTTTGTTTTGTTTTTAACCATCCTAATTCCAAAGTTACTTCCAAGAGCTGAGAAATTTTCCAACATTTCCCTCAATACCACGCAGCCCAGAGAAATCAGAAACAAAGCGTGTGGCTACCTCTGGGCAATGTGTTACTTTGGACCATATGCACAGTTTAAAGGGCTTTTTAGAATTGCCTAAAAATGAACCACTTTTAAACTAATAATTAGAAAATTATTTGCCTGCCAGTATTTTTAAAAATTAATTTTAAGCCCCAGAGAACTTTCGAATGGTTGAGTAGACCTATTACTGAGTTTCTTAATGCTTAGGTTATTAGATCATTTTTAAAATTAAAAAGACAACAGAGAGCTCCATTGACCAGACCTATGTAAGTTCCCCGAAATGCTTCTAAGTTTCCAGGATTCCTGGTTTAGGTGGACTTTCCTCAAGGCCAAAAATGGCCATTCCCAGAAAGTATGGATAAAGTCCTATGTAAGTTCCCCGAAACGCTTCTAAGTTTCCAGGATTCCTGGTTTAGGTGGACTTTCCTCAAGGCCAAAAATGGCCATTCCCAGAAAGTATGGATAAAGTCTATGTGAGTACATTAAAGTTTGTTTATTCCTTTCCCTAAACCCCTTTATCTGTGGAAGCTACTACCAAAAGTGTTCACCTCACTAGTTTATTTAAGAAGATGTCCCTCATTTCCAAGATACCTAACACTCTGGGAGGACTCATTAAACCTAATGCCTCAAAAATGAGTTTGGAGTGTTAAAAACACTGCATTGATGTTAACATCACAGCATCTTGATTTTCATCCCTTTTCTATCATCAGTAAGTTGTATGGTTTGAACAAGGCGTGCCCACTTCCAAAGACTCATCTTCTTTACTTTAATGTTACCAGATGGTTCTTATTTTTACATTAGTATGATTCCATATTTAGAAAGAAAACTAGGAAATAGGAAAAAATTTGGTTTTTAAAAAACAGGTACCATAGTTATAACACTATTTTGAAAAAAAATAATACTGCAATGGTCAACTCATTCTTTACCCCATATGTTCTTCCACTCCTCAAAGTGTAGAAGAAACATTTAACAAAATAAGATAATTTAAAATTTTTTTCCACTAATGTTTCAAGCTAGTTCATTGTTTCTTTGCTCAGATTATTGTATTACAGGATTTTTTTTATTACTACAGCTTTAAATATGAAGGCTATGTTTACTGGGTACTTCCCACTCTGGCTGGGCTACATAGCTGGCCTCTTCAGTGGACTCAGATCAATCTCCTAAGACCAACCAAAACACATTGCCTTCATTTCCAATGATTTACTAAGTGAAGTAATGAGCCATACAAATTACATTCTACATGTGCCTGCCATTGCCGTAGAAGCAAATGTTCTCATACAGGACAACCCATGAATTTAGCAGAATACTGAATTCCAGATATAGGAATAAGGAAGGGGAATTCATACACATGGCTCTTTTCCAGAGCAGCCTTAATATCATGATAAAATGTTTTTGAACGTAAAATTTCTGCCTTAGCAAGATTCAATTTAAAAATAAGGCTTGAGGAGGAAAGATGCTTGAAGGGTTCTGACTCTGCTTTTAAAAGAGCACTGGTTCCTCCCTCCAAAGCCAAAGCTCCAAGTCAGCTGCAAAGCTTGAGGGGCCTGGCCTACTAATACTAACTGTGCATTAAATGAATGCATCTATGTACTTTTTACACATTACCTTATCTTAGCCCCAACCTTACGGAGTGAGATCAGTCATCACCCTCAGTTTACAGATAAAGAAACTCAGGCACCTGTAGCTTCAGGAATTGGCTTTTGTTCCCATATTCAGTGTTATTTGCAAAGCAAGGTTTTAAGTTGATATAGTCTTACAATCTAGTTCTCATGCATGGCTGCTAACAATAACAAATTAACAATGAAAGTGATTAATACTACTGTGAACCATGAATGATATCACTTAGCAGGCACTGTATGTGATGGTTTGGGTCTTAAATGTCCCTGTAAGGTCCATATGCTAATGGCTTGGGCGCCAGTCTGTGGCGCTATTCATGGAACCTTTAAGAGGTGAAGTCTAGTGGAAGGAAGGAAGGTAACTCGGCATATGCCCTTGAAAGGGACCCTGGCCACCTCCTCTGTCTGTTTCCAGGCCACCATGAGGTGAGCCATGTCCTCTGCCCCATGTTTCCACTGTAACGCCCTGCCTTGCCACAGGACCAACCATGGATTGAAATCTTTGAAACCATGAGCCACAATAAACTTTTCCTCCTTTCAAGTTGTTTATATCAGGTATTTTGTCACCATGATGAAAAGCTAATGCACTGTATTATATCTTTTATCACTTCACTTTCTCCTTCTGGTCTAAGGCTTAGGACTCTCATTATACAGATTTGGAGAATCTGTTATTGGGAGAGCATGAGTCCAACCCTCTGCCTTTAAACCACTTTCCTGCACTATTTTATGTGGGTATGAGGAGTGCCATATCCTATAGTCAACCTGAAGTTACAAGAAAATCAAAGGATGCTGGGTAGAGTTTCAGTTGGCTAAGAGCTACTCAGCCAATGCAATATGTACAGACTCAAATTAACTAGAGGAAGAAAGGCTAGAGAAGATCTATAAATTAAGGAATTTTATGGTTGAGACAAATTCAGTACCACTCAGACAGAAGCAAGACCTTTTTCCAACCACATCCCACTCTCCATGCTAAGAGGACCTGGCCACTAGGAGCTGATGCCCCTTCTTCTAGATTGTGTTTTGGTTACTCAGGCCTTCGGCATTTTCTGACCAAACCCTACTGAATCCTGGGTCCAAACTCACTCAGAATCAACCATTCCAGTGGTATGCACACCCAAAGCTTGGCCAGTGGCAATGGTTTAGGAGATATAAGCTGGAGCTTGGATATGCAGACTGGGATATCTGCTTTTGTGTGGAAAGGAGCTATAGATGGAAATGGAAACATGGCCTGCCATGAGCTAGGTGCTGAGGGCTGAGAGGTAGCTCTCCCTACACCACCAGATTTCAACACAGAATTAGGATAGATCTAGGAATGTTCAATTTGAATCTGGCCTTCCAGAATAATAGGAAGTTATATTTTTGGGGGGAGGATGTATTTTATTTTAGGTAAACAAGTCCCACAGATGTGAAGGGCAAGATGAGACCAGGTCATTTTTCTTATACCAGAAGCAAATTCGCTGCTATGAGCACACATTAGATATGAAGTTTATTTACCGTGTGACTCCACTAAGAATACCTGCAACAGAGTCTCTTCAAATCTCAGGGAATGATGACTTCCTACAATCCCATCGCCCCACCTCTGCTGAAGACAAGGGAAAAGAATCACCAGGTGCTGTGTAAGAATTGTCATTTACATGACACGCTAGTGTTTACTTCATTGGAAACATCTGTTTCATTGATTCATCTTGATGTTCATTAGCTTGACACATACGATTATGGGGCACTGTCTACATGATGCCTGAACAACCAGATGATTTAATCAAACTCAGTCCAACAAGCAGACAATTCACTTTGAAAGGGAAATGAATCCATTTTGTTTGTTTGGCTTTTTTTATTATCTGTTTTTTCAACTATCAATTCTGTTAAATTTACAGGGAAATCAGCTATCCCTACCCACGTCCTCTTCTGCTACAGCCAACACAAATCAGGTAGCGATAAAAAAAAATCAGGTACAAATTCAATTTTTTCGTCAACATTGGTTCTTGTACTTGCCTGACCCCAAACATCTCAGTGGATATTCTATATGGATAATATAGCTGCATGGGAATGCTATACAGGATAAGTCAGACTGCAAAAGCCAATGGTCACACAAAATCTACTGAAATAGATTCTTCTTACACTGTAAGAAGGAGTCTTTGATGGAGTAGCCATGCTTGATGCCCCAGCACATGATGCATGATGCCTGTGTTCTCTGCTCATCCATCCTGTGTACTCTCACATCACCAAAAATGCTTCAATGGTACAGTTCTACAAACTCCCAGCATTCCCTTACTGTTAAAATATAGGAAGAGATTAATGGAGGTGATCTTATAGTAATCAGCTGTGCCATCACTTGGTGTCCAGGGATCATTGGCCTTAACCCATTTCTGCTCGGAGGGAAGGGACGGGACACCACATAGCAGGAGATGCACAAACAGTCTGAGTCTAGGGACAGTTGCTGAGATACTGTGTGTGAGCCCCATCACTGACAACTACATGGTGGCATATTAATAAATTGAGCATCTAATTGAAACCCATGTGAGAGTCTACCTGATTTATTTTCCGTGGGTGGCTGCCAGCAGCAGTATCGAGCAATGGGAAATCGTTAAACAGTTAGCCTCAGCAGCCACAGCAGAAAGTGCCCACTAGTTTGGGGAAGGTAGCTTAGAGAAATGAGGCATCTCCATTTAAAGATGGGAACGCCTGCTCTGGCCATAGAGAGCAAGTTACTTTCTAATTTAGCCCACGAGTCACTTGGGTCGCAGTATAGATTCAGAAGGCCGGATGCAAAGAGTGAATTTTAGTGAGCATTTCCCTTTCCTAAGCAGCAGCGTCTCCCAGGGCTGCTTTGTTAGAGCACAGTAGATCACAGCTTGTGGTAGGTAAGTCCACAGCCCAAGCTAAATGATTTCATTAGGCTCATGCTGACTTAGCCCAGATTGTTCCCTTCGGGTCCTGGATCCTACATGGAATTGAATCATCTTCCATCATAATTACCGGAAGCATCAGAAGCAGCTGTTGCCTCCTTCCCCGGTGCTCACACCGGACAGCAGACAGCCTGAGGGTCCCATCATCTGAGGATGATACGCTTCATTTCAATGTGCATGTGCGTGCATTCCTCTGCCTAGGCCAGGAGCCATTACCTGCCCACTTGCTGCTGAGCTGGTGGGGAAAGTTCTAGCACAGTAGAGCACAGCAAAGACAAGAATAACCCTCCCATTAAACACCACAGAACTACAAACACTGGCCTCCACTGAGATATGAGTGATGAGATCCTACTGGGAATATTAGCCATCAATTATTTATTCCTGTGAGCTAGGCACTGGACTAAGTGCTCTGTAAACATAATTTCACTTCATCCTCCAAAAAGTGTCTCTGAGATTTAAGTTATATCATCATTTGCCAGAGCAGAGGGGGAGGCAAAATAGACCCTCTGTGTGCAAAGCATATGAAAATAAGAGAGGTGGTGTAGGCATGGAAGGAATGATCCAGGAATTCCAAGCAGGGGGAGGGTCGTGACAGGCAGGCCATGAGCATGTGTGATCCCCTACTATGTGGCAGACTCTGTCCTAGGTGCAGGACTTGCAATGGAAGACACTGGTATGGGCTCTTCACTGTAGGGTTATTTGCAAAGGAGGTGATTTGCAGTGATTGCTGGAGAGAGGAGTGTAGTTTGGTACTGAAGGGTGACAGTGCTAGTGAGTCCCTGCCGCATCTTCAGGAGATAGTTTCAGTCTAGAGTTGAACATTTGCTCTGAGAGGTTAGGGAAAGAGATTGATAAGGAAAGAAAAAGGTAGAATTGAGGTTTTACACAGCTGTGCTTCCCGGACCCCACTAGAAGAGAATCAAGAGCCCTTAGCTCTTCAAAGACCGATTCCTGTAGGATAGCTGTAGAACACCAGACACCAACTACTATGAATGAGTCTTAAGGTTTGGGATGCAAATGATTAACTTGAGAATCTGATAAATGATAGTTCACTTCTAGTGAAAAAATGCACATGCAGACACATATACGCACACACAAAATTTTACTTAAATGCTTTGACATCTACCTCTGTTCTAAGATCTCCAAGACCAGGGAATTGAGCAGGAAGAAAAATGACCTTTAAACTCAAGGGGGTTAAGATTATTTCAATTACCAAAGACACATGAGAAAAGCCTGCAGCCCTAACAATCTTAGTATTGGAGGCATTGGTTACACAGGGTGGATGATTCAAGGAATATTGGCCAGCATCCTGTAGGAGTAAAGGAGATACCTAAATGTGACTCCTTGACCAAAGAGAAGAGAGACACTTTGGAACAGCCTGTAAGAGGGGCAACCTAAGGCAACGTAGTCAGAAAACACAGCTTATTGGTGTGCCTCAAACACAATGTGAATCACTACAGAAGCAAACAAGTTCTTATTTACAAATATCTGGGGAAAAAGGTAAAATCTGAATGCTTTTTTCTTATACTCTCCGTGCTGTCTGGAGGGAATGTAGGGAGACCTAAAGGAACTGGAGACCCAAAGCTTTGGAGGTTGAATTCATGCTATGTGCCCCTAACTCGCAATTCTATCCTCCATGTCCCACTGGAAGGTGTTGGCCAGGAATAAATGACAACAAAAAAAAAAAACAATTTTAGTTCTTATGAAAGCTGGAATGGGAGTATTACCCCAATTTTAATGGCGGGGAACTAACCTGCCTGAGGCTCTAATGCTAGAAATGGCAGAGCTGAATAAATCCAATCTCCATGTCTCCAGAACTGCTTCACAATCAATATGCTCCATTGTCTCCCAGGCAAAAAGATTCTAGGCAGGTGAAAACTTAGAGTGAAAAGGTGGGACAAGAATTTCACTCTGAAAACATCTGCTCTTTGCAGTCCTGGCTTCCTCTGTGGACCAGACATGTTGGGAGCTCTTTCCTTGCCCCAGTCACTCTCCTCTACCTTGCACAGCCCTGCCCTCTAGTAATACAAATCATGCTAGCATGCTACCTTCCGCAGGTCATGTCATGCGTCCCTGAAGAATGTTCTTTGTTTTTCTTTGCAAGGAATGCTTGTCATGAATGCAGAAATTCAATTACTGTTTGGATTTATTTATTCATTAGCTTGATGCATGGCACACACCTTTCAGTGCTGCACTCATAATGAAATTGCCATTATCACGCAGAAGGAGACAGTTTACATGTTCAGGCTAGACATAAACTAAGCTGACTCGAGCCCAGGAATCTTGCATTATCGCCACCGGCATGCTGTGCTAATCGTGCGACCCGCTCCTTACGCCTGTGCAGTGATCAATGGTGACAACATAGATTGTGGCTGCCTGAGCAGAGCTGGAACAGGGAATGCCCTTTCCAAGGCTGCCTTTCACATTTAGCAAATGAGACAGTAATGGCTTCGTCCAGTACTTGATGAGAGGAACCCAAAGGAGAAGGTGAGCTTCTGCCCAATGAGGCTTGTGCAAAGTTAATTCTTTTATTGCCGAATAACAGGTTGTCACAGTCATATTATCATCCATTAGGCTAAAATAAAGGAAAAATATTCTGATTTTGTCCAAGGTGCATTCATATTAATTCAGGGCCTTGAATACCCAACTTCCTTTGCAGTTCATGGGGCATATGGTACAACTCTGCCTGATACAACCTGGCACAGACAGACTTGGAGGGAGATACACACATGGAGTCATCAACAGACTGTGCAATTAGAGTCAGGCATAGTAGTTTAGGGCAGGCAGAAGCATCACCAAGAGTCATTCATGTAGAAGTAATACTGGAAGGAGAAGAGTAGCGAAACATTAATTTTAGAATCAGATATAACTGGGCTCAAATATCCGCTCTGCCACTTGCCTTGCTGTGAGATTTTGAACAAGTCACTTAATTTCCCTCCCTTATAAACTGGTGATAATATCTTTGCTGGATGGAGTGTGTGAAGATTAGAGATGGGTATGGGATAAACTCTCAATCATTCATTGCGATGGTGATGATTCCACAAGAAACAATCTAGAGCCATTATAGAAAGAAGATATATATCTGAAGTCTAGAGGATAAACCAGAAATGTGAACCAAAGACTATGCATCAATTAGTAAAACTGTAATAAACCAAACACAGTTCACAGGAAGAAATGAAGGGAAAGGCAGGTTGCTTTATTCACTAATCACAAGGTGGCTCATCTAAAGGAGGTTGGTTGCCTCTGCATTTCTCTTCCGAGATGTTATCAATGAATTCTGACTGTGCTGGGTCAGGACAGCTCATCATTGTCCTACTGGCAGCAAACAGTCTCACTCCTTGAAAATAGAAGCCTTTCATTTTGCTAAAATCCCAATGAGCAAAGATACACAATGTCTCTATTCTCAATGATTTCCTGCTAAATTTTGGAGGATTTAGGCATGATTTTAAATGATGCCTGTTGTACTTGGATTAGATAATAATTTCTAAAATAATTTGTGTCAAAAGTTTATAATTTTATATCTCATAACTCTTAGTTGTATCTAAGACAAAAGTGTTCTTCATTCTTCTTATTTATTTCTTGTGCTAGACTTGATCATAGAATGCTCCTGTTACATAACAAACTTTATTTGTACCTCTGTCTATCCACAAAACTGTGAATTCCTTCAGGGAAGAGACAGTATTATTTTTTCCAGGACTTAACCTGCTTCCTAGGTTAAAATAGGTGTATAATAATATTAATACACTGGTGGATTCTATGAACCAACACATAGCAATGTTGGGATTTGACAATTTATGTCTTGGGATTTTTTTTAAGTTAGGCATAGAAAATCATCTTGGGACACAGGCATACTCTAAACTAAAAATATCAGGATGGGAATATCACCAATTTGCTTATTATTATCAAGTCGAGCTCAGAGAACTAAAATTGTGCTTGTAGAGAGATAAAAACTGTAGTTTTTACAAGTGAGGTTTTATAAGATGCTTATGATGGAACAAATCATGTGAATTACCCAGAAATATCTGAACAATCTAGCATTTCCTTCTAAATTATTTTTTCAGTTTCCTTTCCCACTAATGAGTAACAACTCAATCTCCAGTTGAATTGTATAACTCCAATCTGTGATAAAACTCCACATTGCAGCCCTAACCAGAGCCTATCACCTTCTAATTATATAGCAACTGCCTGTAATGTAAATTAATAACAATAATAATTATAATAAAATATCATGTATTAGGCAAATATTACATATATACCCATAGCTTGACATGAATTTTCACATTTGCTTTTCAAAACTACCCTCAGAGAGAGTACTCCTGATATCACTACTACTTTCCACTTTATTGATGAAGAAATTGAACCACAAAGAGGCTATGTAACTCATCCCATAGGCAAAAGTACACAGATGGCTTCATCCATGTCTCCACTCCAAGTGGGACTAAGGAAAAGGATTTTAAAAACATGCCCGAGTGACAAAAGGGTGGTGACCACTTTAATTCATTCTGTGAATTCAGCTGTGCCCTTCAATATCATTTCATCGTTATGATCTATCCTGGGATTCACACATGCTATCAGAAACAATTCTCAGCTACAAGCAAGAAACGGTGCATTTTAATATAAACCACTGGCACATCATTCGTTATTTTGCATTTATCTATGAACACCAGAAAAATCCTAGCTTCATAATTTCTAAAATTCCCAGAAGGGCTGCAAGAGAAATATACCAGAGATGAACACAAAACCTACAAATCTCCAGACTTCACAGTGGAGGCAGTACTATTACAATCAAAGAAGGAACATTGCACTTGAAATGGACAGAAAGCTATACCCTTCATCTAGTCCATCTATTTTTGTGCTTTTGAGCTGCATTATACCTTTGTTGGCCCATCACAATTCCAAAATCTTAAGGTGATAATCTTTGATTCTGAGCAAAGTATATTGCTCTATGAATGATCATGAGTGGACCTGGTTGCAGGAATCCTACCTTTATAAAGGAAGGTGACACTGTGGGCTCAGTGAATATCACCTGTGCACCCTTCCCTTGGCTATGAGAAGAACTCTGCCTTCATCTACCAACAATTTTAAACTGTTCCACAGAGACTGCCTGGCACCTACAGCTAAGTGAAAAAACTGGAGCTAAGAGGACTGAATCTGAAAGCATGGGGTGACTTACCCAAACTCCAAAATTCAGCTTCAAAAGTGGTAAATGCAGCAGAATGAAAGAAAGGAAGAATCAAAATCAAATCATATACATAGAAAAAAATCATTTCATATATTATCAAAAAATCTCTTTTAACCTAACTTGCCCTTAATTTTTCCAAATTTGCATAATGAACTTGAAAAAAGTAGCAGAGAAAATGAGCCAGGAAACCTCTCAACATAAAGTAACCCTAAATTCTATCCCTAATTGAAAAGCCCATGTCTGACTAGCTCACAGTATAAAACACTTAGAGCGAATGGTGTTTTTTTTTTGCTCCTTTTAGAGAAGAACTCACATCACTTTGCCAATTAGTACCTCACTTTCTGCCTCCCTGACCTTGTAGACCCTGCTCCCTGCCTTCCTGACATTGTCTCCCATCCTTAGGTCTCAATGCTTTCTTTGATCTCTTGTCTACTGACAAGGATAAGATATAATGAAATTAAAACCTAGAACAAGCAAGCAGAAATAATGCAGATATTCAATGTCAGAGTCAGCCCGGAGGCAAGCAATGAGTTGCATGGTTTCAAAGTCATTAGTTGGCTATCAAAAGGGCAGGTGTCAAAAGTTCTGTGGAGTGCATAGAAGGATTGAAAGAAAAAAACAGAGCAAATGAGACAACAGAAAATGGTAAGTCATGGGAGAGATTCTGGCATTACGAAAATTGGGGCAGATGGTACTTAATAACAATAATACATAACATTTTAGCTGCCTATTAGGTGCAAGTTGCCACTAAGCACTTCATGCAGTTAGGTGATTTAATCCCTCAGTAGGTCTACGAGAAAGGAATTATCCTAATTTTACAAATGAGGAAAATGGAACTCGGAGATATGAAGAAACTATTAAATGAGAAAGAAATCAAACCCAGTTCTGTCAGACTTGAAAGCCCATTATTTTTAACACCTTACAAAATGCTTTCCTTATAATCAAGTGTAAACTGTTTCCTTTTAAGGATATATCAGAGCCAGGCACAGTGGCACACACTTATAATGCCAATACTTGTGAGGCTGAGGCAGGAAGATTGCAGGTTAGAGGCCAGCATATGATAACTTAGTGAGCCCTTGTTTCAAAATAAAATAATAAAAAGGGCTGGGGGTATAGCTCAGAGGTAGCACACCCCAGGGCTCAATCCTCAGTACCACATTAATAATAATAAAATAATAGTAATAATAATAATAACAACAACAATATAGTAAAGATCAGTGGACTTTTCAGACAGTGTTACTGCCCATCTTAAAAGTTTCATGCCCTTCAACTCAGCTGGTCTCTTGGTCTAGCCTAGTCCCAGTGGCAAATGGTGGTTTGGTTTGGCTTGTTTAGCTTGGGTTTTTGTGTGTGTGTATTTTTTTTCCTTGCAGTTCTTTGTTCAGTAGCTGAACTCAAATCCATACCCACATTAACTAGGGCGATTTGCTCAGTGCAATGGATTGTCCCCACTTCCCGTTTCCTGGCTCCCTTCAGCATCTTTTCAACATGTTATTTCTGGTTCAGTTGTTCACTATGACAGTCTGTAAGGATTCAGAGCATCTGCCAGCTGCCTGCCAGATGGCTAAACTCTAGTGAATGGCCACTGACCTAGGGGCTACGGAGAAGTGGCTGGATAGTTCTCTATTCAATCCAGAAGCTCTTTCAGAATTCCACATGGTGTAAACCTGGGATTTAACTCATCTCTAGGAGACACTACAATCTTAATAAAAATAATACATGACATTTACCAGTGCTTCCGAATACTTACTATGTACCCGGCACTGCTCCAAGCACTTTAGATGTGCATCACTTAATCCTCACAACACCTAAAGGAGGCGTGCATTACTATTAGCCCATTTTACAAGTGAAGAGACTAAAGCACAGAAAAATTAAGTTACCCAAGTCCACACTACTGGCATACAATACAGCAGGAATTTGAAACCTGACATTCTGGTTTCAAAGTTTCTGACTGTTGATTCTAACATGTTCTGATAAGCCATATTTGATATTGCATCAAATATGTCCTCTGTTCTTTCTCTCTTCTCCTTCTTATTTTCCCATTTAAAATATGTTGCACCTTTTGTAGTCATCCCATCATTTTTGAATATCCTATTGTTTTTCTGTCTAGTCAATTTCCACTTTGCTTTTCAGAATGAGAAGTATCTATTAACATGTCTTCAAACTCAGAGATTCTTTCTGCAGCCTTGTCCTGTCTATTAAGGGGCCCATCAAACCATTTATGTTTCTGATACAGTCTCTGATCTCTAACATTGATTTTGATCCTTTCTTAGAGTTTCTTTCTCTCTGCTGACATCCATTTTTCTTGCATGTCGTCTACTTTTTCCATCAGCACCTTTAGCATATTAATCATAGCTGTTTTAGATTCCAACATTGCTATGTAACCTAAGTCTGGTTCTGATGCTTACTCTGTATCTTCAAACTCTGTTTTGCCTTTTAGAATGCCTTGAATTTTTTTGTTTAAAATTGTGCATAACAGACTGGGTTTCAAAAAAACAATAAAGTCTAGTAAATAGGCCTTTAGTGATGTGGTAGTGAGGTACATAGGGAAAGGAGGTGTTTTATAGTTCTATAATTAGGTCTTGGTCTGTTAGTGAGCTTGTGCCCCTGGGTTGTGCATTTTAAAAGTGTTTCTCAGATCCACTAACAGAAACCCCCTTCAATGGGAGAGGATGACTAAAGGAGGCTGGAGCTAAGCATTCCCCTTCCCTTGGTATAGTTAGGCTACGGTAATGTGCCAATAGGCTAGGTTTCCAGTAAAATGGTTTCTCTTGAGGGTAGAACTTGTTGAGAACGAATGCTCTGGTATATTTCAATTGGTTCTTTTCTCTCCCTCTGCCAGAGCATGAGAATTTCCTCTGATGTTCACTGCGAAATCCTGGTAGATCTCCTAGAGATAAAACTCACTATGGTGTGAGATCCTCCTATGACTTGGTCCCCTGAAGTTCTGTTCTCTCAGACTCCACCATATTCAGTCTCTGGGAATTCATCTATCACAGTTCAGGTTATCCTACCCCAGTACTGCTTCCTGAAGCCATTTCTGCTCATGGGTTTCTGTTCTGGTAAGTCGTGATGATGTGTATTTTCCTGTGTCTCTGTTTCTGTCTTTGTCTCTCTCTTTGGGGGAGTGGTTTTCCCTGTGACATTTCTCTGACAGATATAAAAAGCACTGCTAATTTTTCAGTTTGTTTTGCTTTTATATTGTTGTTGGGATAGAGTGACAACTTCTTACATGCCAGACTAGAGACCAGATGTCCTGCACTAGAAACCAGAAGTGATCTTTTCAACAAGTGTTTATCAAGCCTCTGCTATATACAAGTACCTGAGGAAGCTGGATTTATCTTTTAATTGACTTGTTAAAGAACCAAAATCAAAACGGAAAATTAGACATTCACTGGGAACCCAGGAAAGCCACAATAACTTGAGGCCTAAACAAAGTAGTTGCAAAAATCTCACGTGGTTTCCAGTTTCCTGTTCCCCATCTCTGTGTGTGCCAAGTACTGAGCTAAACATTTCACATTTACATTCATGTTTTAACTTATTTTTCATATTCAGAAAGAGCCACAAGACAAGAGGCAGCCCCCAAACCCTGCATGTTGACCAGTATTTAGATTTCAACACTAAGTCCTCCAGTCTCTCTGTGGCTTTGAGTTCCCCAACTAGGATCATCCATTTCTGGAATGTCACCCAGACTATTTCCTCAGTCTTGATTAAAACTAGAAGTAAAAAAGAAAGTAACAATTTAAATAATGTTATGTACGTATATGAAATTACCAATGCCAATCTCAATGACATGTATAGAGAAGGGGAGGAAAAGGGGTGGATTCAGAGGGAAATGAACCAATTTTTGTGTGCCTGTATATTCCTATCACTCTATACCTCAGCATGATGTATAATTACAGTATACCAATAAAAGTATACAAAAAAGGAAGCAGACTAACTTCTTTTGGCTCATTTCCATTTTACTCTATCATTGTTGTTGTTGTTGTTATTAATATTTTCACTAAAGAATTCTTCAGAAAAGAAGTCAGGCTATGAGAAAACAATCTTATAATTCAAATAATAAAAAAGCAACCAATGTAAGACATGCAAAAATCAGCTAGCTAAGGAAATAGCTTATTTTACATCGAAGTCTGCTTTTCTCTTAAGTTTGGGCAAAGTCTACTCTAGCTGACAAATATCTTCATTCAAGGAAGAGAACATTTGTTTCAGGTAATGTTCTTATTCCTGGAGGAAAACGAAAGGTAAATTCTGAAGCGAAGGATATCCTGGGGAAATAGTTTGGCAAATTATATGACATTTTTCTGTTCTTGTTTAATATCATAAAAGAGTAAGTATGGGTGACATGGAACCAAGTAAAAGAGTAGATTCTTGGAATAATAGGATGTGAAATCAGAATCGTTCCTCAGAGATCATCTGGTTCAGCTTCCTTATTTTCCTGATGACATCTGAGACTTGGGAAGTAAATTTCATTGCCCAAAGTAACCCAGATGGTTAGTAGCCGAATTGAAGCTAGAACCTAAATTTTAAAATCCCCTTTGACTGTCCTTTCTAATCAATTTTGCAAGACTCAAAGAATTTTCTACCAAACTCTGCCTCTATCTGTCCACAAACTTATATCTCTCCTTCAAACTACCATGCAAGAGCCAAATTTTACCTCTAGCAGAAAGATGATACCAGAAGCTTAGTTAAATGGGTGTAAGTAAAAAAAAATTAAAAAGAAGATCCATGATGGAATTCAGGGTATGGTGAATTTCAATGGAAAAATATTTCCTTCTTATCTTCACTAATCCCTAAGTGAGATTAAGCATTCCCTTCTATTGCAAATGTAGACAAACAAGCACAGTAGTACCAATAGTTTCTATAACTTTATCACCATAGAAATCAGATGTTTTCATATCCTCTCCAATTTTTGCACATTTTGAAATATTATTTATGTTCATAATAATTTTAAAATTTT
This sequence comes from Glis glis, assembly GCA_004027185.1. Taxonomy (NCBI): domain Eukaryota; kingdom Metazoa; phylum Chordata; class Mammalia; order Rodentia; family Gliridae; genus Glis; species Glis glis. Next base: position 39,069 of record PVJS01004896.1, on the reverse strand, counting down.
ACCAGATCTGCCTCTAGATAACATTTAATGTCTTCTTCATACATTGCTATTTCAAAAATGTCTCTTTTAATATTTGGTTTCCTTAGTAACTGTATATATTTTATTTTGTCATGTCTTGCATAATGAACAGTAGAGAGTTATACAATACTCTCTCCCAAAGGTTTTCTATATCACAAAATATCGAAGAACACTTCCAGGTCCAGTTACAGCTCTGATTTAAAAGGGGTCCAGGGGTCCTGTGGCAAGGGAGACCACCTGAAAATGTATGCACATTGGAGAATAGACAAAGATGAAATCCCTTGAGACATCATGCTTAATCATTCATCCTTAAGAAGTCTGCTGGAATTCCCCAGATTCAGTATTAGGCTTGAATGTTAGATCAGTAGGGAGGGGTGAAAGTTCAAATTATGATGATGCTCATCAACTCCTTCTATACAGCCCTCCCCACAACTCCTCCCTGTCTCCTCCTACCCTCTGAGAGAGTACATTGGTACTGAATCTCTGGTGCCCAAGTGGATTTACCATGGGACACTACCTTGAAAGAGTGGAGGCAAAAGGAAGAAGGGGTTACCTATAAAAAAAGGGTGCCAACAGCAGTGTGAACTGAGTCATAAACAACTCAGAAATGGGCAAGCCAAATGAGAGCAGAAGTCTGTGGACCAGAGACCACAATTAGCTGAATAATTCTGCAGAAAGAAAGCAGCAACATTGAATACCAGAGCTGAGATCATGGGTCACACATTGTACAGCATACTGGATGCATACTGGTTAAAAAGTGAGATGTGCTGGCCCAAACCATCTAGGTTTTAACTGACCTAGCCTCCTTCCAGATGTATGATCCTTCTGGGCATGGTGGCACATGTCTATAACCCCAGTACTTGAGAGGCTGAGATAGGAGGGCCACAGCTTCAAGGGCAGCATCAGCAACTTAGCAAGACCCTCAGCAACTTAGCAAGACCCCATTTCAAAATAAAAACATAAAATCGGACTGGGGGTGTAGCTTAGAGGTAGAACCTCCCTCAGTTCAATCCCCAGTAGCACAAAAAACAAAAAACAACAATAACAAACAAGATGTATGATCCTAAGCAAGTTACTTCACTTTCCCATGCCTCAATCTCTCTGTTCACAAAATATGAATCATAATTGCACAAACTTTGTATGGTTTTGTGAGAACAAAATTAATTAACTTGAGAAATTGTATATAATAGTGCCCAGTACATTGTAAGTATTCTATAAATGTTTGACATTAGTGACAGCAATAGCTCTGAAAAAAATATATATATGACAACTGTGCTCTCTAAACCATTGTAAAACTAATTATTTTTGAAGGTATAAACTGACATTGACATAAGGACCACATTCAGGTTGTAAATGTAAGACCCCTAAGAATCCTCTGGAGTATGTAAGAAGTGTTTCTTGGAAATAACTTGAATTCCTATCAACCAACTTGAGGAGCCCCTAAAGCATTAAATTTGAAGGCATTATTAGAAAGGTGAAGCATGAGACATAGGACTTAATCCTGCAGAATGATTCTGTCATTTTTGGAACTCTGTACAGCCAAGAATAATGGCATTTATTATTTTTCACTTTAAAAATATTAATTTAAAAAAAACTAAACAAAAGAGTAATGTCAATTAGAAATTTTCTGTATTGCCATCAGTTATAAAGACTAAATCTTGGTATTATAAGCTGTATATTACACCTTGATCATGTTTACCTAAAGAAAAGCATCTGTGTCTGACCCATTGTAACAATCCAATAATTGCTAGAGGGCAAATGAAGAACAACTTTATGGGAGGACTCTATTATGAAGAGTAGACTTTATAAAATTCACAAATAACCTGTGAAGTCCATATTATTTTTCACATTAACAGCTGCTGATGGCCTGGAATAATAGATTTTCTAATAAATATGTAAATGTTGTGTGCCTTTTTCTGAGATGTAAATTAAAGTGTCTTTTTTTTTTTTTTTGCGGTACCAGGGATTGAACCCAGGGCCATTATACCTCCAAGCTACACCCCCGGCCCTATTTTTTGTACTTTATTTTGAAACTGGGTCTCACGAAGTTGCGGAGGGCCTCACTAAGTAGCTGAGGCTGGCCACGAACCCGTATCCTCTGGTTTCCGCCTCCCAAGTACTGGGATTACAAACATGCGCCACCACGCCCAGCCTTAAAGTGTCATTTTTAATGTGCTACTCCTTCTTCCTTGCTGCAGATGTTATCCATGGCATAAAGATCTACATTGGGTCATTATCTCTAGATCTTTATTCTAATCCACACTGACATAACTTTGGTCACCATATTTTATGAGTTCGTTTCTCTAGGAAAAATAACAACCTACTTACGATATGCCACAGGGACACACACTCCTTTTCCCACCAATTCTCATCATAATGATTTCTGTTTCTCGTCCATGCAAGAGTGACGATAGCAAGTCCAAGCCAATTGTTACTCAATTCTTGATCAGTTATCCACAGAGACACTAGTGTTTATGAATGTCTGGGATTGTAAATTGGATGCTTAAGCTCCTCAATTGCCTGACTGACTGAAAGATCAGTGGCTTTTATCTCTAAAGCATTTGTGTAGTCAAGGCAAAGTTATAGGATCTCTGGGATAGTTTCCGCCATTCTGCACAATCTGGAGTGGTTCTTCAGTCTGCTTTGAGGAACTGTGCTTTCCCCACAGCTACCCTTCCATTGTTGCAGCGCCCCCAGGCTGCTAAAGACCCCCACATGTAGATGTTAATATGCCCAGACATCTAATCACTCACAAACTCAGAGCCTGAACACTTTCCCTTCCCCCAGAGACATTCTAACCCCAAGCTACACGTCCATCCCTTTTTAATTTTTATTTTGAAAAAGGGTCTTACTAAGTTGTTGAATGTCTTGTTAAGTTGATGAAGCTGGCCTCAAACTGTGATCCTCCTATCTCAGCCTCCCAAGTACTGGAGTTACAGACATGTACCACCATACCCGACTTCTTTAACACTCTGAAATAAAAAATTCTAATCCCTAGTAAATAATAGTATTTGGACAAAAATGTTTGATATCCTCGGTGCCAAGGGGAGCTACCATCTTTCTACTAAAAGCAGACAGAAAAATGCAAGTTTGAATTTTTTATCAAAATGCAAATAGGAAGATATAAAATGTTCTGAAATTAATTCAAGAAAATATTTATTAAGAACCAATTCTTTGATACGATAGAGGCTATAATCAAAGTATCTGACATAATTGAGGATCTTTGTTTTAGTGATAAAACACAAAGTACTCAGATTATAAGTAAGGGTAAGGTGGTTAACTTAAGGGTAAGTTTATATACAGAGGTACAAAGCAAAGAAAAATAATTGGTTGAGTGGCAAGTAGTATCAGTGAAGTACTACCAATGAGCATCATTGACATGAACTTGAGTTGGACTTTTAAATATATTGTTAAATCTGCCTCAAGATAAAGTTTGGAAAAATAGAGAATTTGATTTCTTCATTCACACCACACACACACACACACACACACACACACACACACACACAGAGAGAGAGAGAGAGAGAGAGAGAGAGAACTGTGTCTTAATAGACTTTATGTTTCTTTAATTGCATTTTGGTCTTTGATAATCATCCATCAACAGATGAATGGACTATAAAATTATGAGAAGCAAATAAATAATAACAGCTACTTATCAAGGCCTATGATGTTGTACTTTCAATTTCCCTTTCAGGATTCCACATGCCTATTTTTACCACAAATATCTCTACCAGCTTCCCTTACAACATCAAACACTATAAACACTCTTCTGAGTCCATATTATATGTTAGACCAAATAAATCAGGTGCCATTATTTATCACCCCCACTTTACAGATGGTAAAACTGAGCCTCTGAGAGGTTAAGTCACTTGCCAAGGACACATTCTATTAAGTTGCAGAGCCAAGCGTTGGAACAAACGCTGACTGCACCCAACAGCTGCTCTTAATTATTACTCAGTGTGATAGAGAAATCCCTTTAACACACTTTCCCAGTTCTCATGAGAAGGGGCGGTGCCTAAATACTGCCAAACTCTTGGAACAATCCTTATTTCGCTACACAAATATAAAATGAGTTATCTGATTGGTGGTGACAGTCATTGAGCTATGAATCTCTAATGAATACATCTGATCTATTAAATGATTTGAGCTTGGTAGGTTTAGTATCTTTCTCCTTCTTCACCTTGATCAGTGGGAGGCAGTGATCTGTATTCAATAAATTAAATGTTGCTTCAGGTGGATAAATTCAGAGTAAGTCTCAGTAAATTAACTGGACTCCCAAACTAAGAGAAACCCTCAACTTAACCACTATTCAAAATCAGAAATGCATTCTGGTGTTGTATTCTTCTGACTTCTTTGTCTTATTTTATGTAGATTCAGAAATCAACCTAGGAGATACATGCTGTTTTCTAAATCTATTGCTGTATCACAAACCACCCCAGAATTTGGTAGCTTAAAATCATAACAATCATGTGTCTGTCTCACAAGTTCACAATTTGGAAAGAGTTCTGCAGGGTGGGCTCATCACCACCCCACAGAGCATTGGCAGCTCAGCGGGTCTGCAGGATGCACTTCTCAGATGGCTCACATTCTTGGCTGTCTAGTTGGAGGAAGTTGTCAGCTGGGAGCTTATCTGGGTCTGTTGGCCAGGGGCCACTGCCTGGGGCTGGTTAGGCTTCCACATCATGATGGCAGAGCTTCAAGAACAAGTGTTCCAAGACACTCAGATGAAAGGTCCAAGACTTCTTTTGAACCAGCCTTAGAAGTCCCAAAATATTTCTCTGCTACATTCTATGACCAAGCAAATCTCCAAGTGAACTGAGATTCAAGGAGAGAATGGCCATCTTTCAGTAATAGTAGAAGCAAAACGTTTGTTCTGATGCCATAGGTGTTATTGGTTGAATTTCTTCTGAAGGTCCAATGTCCTGAAAGTTCAAACTATAAGAGAGTAAAATACGGATCATACAAGAAAGCAGAAATCATACTCCAGCCTGCCTGGTTTTTTATGCTGTTTAATAACAGTATCAAAACATAAAAGTATTCCTAAATTCAAATAATCTTTGGATAGTATGGATATCCATACTGATTCATGGAAAAATCTAGCAACTAAGAAGAATGAAAAGTTTCAAGGTCCCATCACACATCAGTATAAAACTGCTTTTTTATCATTAAGCCAAAGCATTTATTGCCTGATTTCCAATTTCTAAATTGTTCCTGAATAAAACTGTAACCAGGATGATCTTTTGAAAATTGTTTCTCATCTGCATAATATTTTTCCAATCATTTACTGCTCTTTCCAAAATGCATTAAAGGGAAGAAAAATGACACCCCAAAATTGAAGATGTCATTTTGATTACCTAAATTGAAGAGGCTGAACCAGGTAATCAAAAGATTCTCTGAACTCCTGTTTTCTTACAATTTCAATTAACTCCAGCATGATTACCAAAAGTTTTTCACAAGGCACAAGCAAAATTAGAAAGAATGTGTCATGCCCTCACAAGGCGCGTAGGTGGATGCTCTAAGTTACTACTGCCACCCATCTATTTTGTTACAAAAGACATTCACTACCATTGACGATCAAAAATTAGAAGTGCATGTGTATGGTTTAAAGTTTATAAATAGTCAGATATCTTTTGGGTTTTCATTTAATAAATATGTGAGAGATTCAAAGTGACATAATTATCACAAAGATCTCCCCCAATATGAGAAATAAAATATGAGTGCCTATTCTTTAACATTATAAAGTCCAGGGACACAAGACTTTACCATGTGGAGTTTATGAAGCCACCAGAGAGTCTTTAATGACAGTTCTTTAAAGGCAGAGGAAAGCATTTTTCCAAGGGGAAATCAGGAAGCTCTGTGTGGGAGAAGGGAAACCATCTGGGAGACATTCTGTATGTCCTTTACTCCCTAAATTTTCAGAGTCAAAGGTCACAGCCCTTTTCCCACATTCATAATTGATGCAAATTTTATACAAAATAACTTTAAAATTCATCAACTCCCAATTATAATAACTAACAACCAAGAGGAAAACAAAACCTTGTAATATTTTACGGCTTATTTCATTTAAAAGACAGAATTCAGAATACACAGAATAATGAAGATATCTATTTGTTGGCTAACTAATCCAAGTCTTCCTCGCATTGAAAAGATATTATAGGATGGACTCCAGCTATAAACACAGTATTGTGCTATTTACTTAGCCACAGCTTTATTCAGCTGCCTATTTGAAGGAAATACAGAATATGGAGAAACATGAATGTGCAATTAGCACACTGCACAGAAAATATGTGTTAGGAAAATCTTGATTATGATAAATGGATCCTGGTCTGCAGCAAATAAAATGTAGATAAAAGAAGGAAAAGAAAGTTATTGATTAAAAAGACTTAAAAGACATATGAAGTCAGGTGCACTGGTATAATCCTGTAATCCCAGCTACTCAGGAGGCTGAGGCAAGAGGATCACAAGGTTGGCCAATCTGTCAATTTGGCAAGACGGTGTCTCAAAATATTTTTATAAAGGGCTAGGGCTGTAGCTCAGTGGTAGAGTGCCTAGCATGCACAAGGCCCTGGGTTCAATCCCCAGCAACACACACACACACACACACTCACACACACACGCACGCACACGGCACATCAAATAATAAAGTAAGGAAGATTAGGATCTAGTAATGCAAGTGTTATGTTCGTTAAAAAGTAAAGAAATGCAAGAAGATAGTTTCTTTAAAAGTCAGGATAATAGTCATTTGGGGAAGAGGGGGGTACAGGATTGAGATAAGGCACATGGAGGGATTCTTTGGGCAACAGACAAGTACTACTTCCTGATCTGGAGGTGTTTCTATGTGTTTCCTTATGATATTTGATTAAACTACTCATTCTTTGGTGTGACTTTTTGGACCTTTGTCATTTTACAATAAAAATGAATAGAAAAGAATAGTTGAAAAATGTTTTATTTGTATTTTTAACTACCTATAAAAATAACTCAGATTTTTAAATACTTTTGTTGGTGCATTATAGTCTCACATCATAACATAGTTCATAGTGATAGTGACATACATATATACAGCACTTGGTGGGCTTTCCCCTGGCTCCTTCTCCACTCTCCCCTTCCCCATACATGATATTGAGATTGGCCTTGGTATTCTCACATATGTACATAATGTCAGTGGAAGTGTTTCTTCATTAATTCTCCCTCTCCCCCTCCCCCAAACCACCTCTGTGGCTCCACTGGTTTCTCCTCCATTATGTAAAGTTCCTCTTATATCCCAATTACTGCCTAGTTTCCCCAATGAAAGAAAACATATGACACTTCACTTTCTGTGACTGGGTAATCTCACTTGACATAATGTTCTCTGGGTCCATCCATTTTCCTGCAAATGACATAATTTTGTTTTTTATTGCTGAGTAGAATTTCACTGTGTGTATATCCCATAATTTTGTGATTCATTCATCTGTGGATGGGCACGTGGGTTGGTTCCATAATTCAGCTATTATGAATTGTGCTGCAATAAGCATGAATATTCATGTATTACTATAATATTATGATTTCAGTCCCTTTGGAAAGATACCCAGGAGTGGTATAGCTGGATCTATGGTGGATCCATTCCCAGTTATCTGAGGCATGTCCACACTGATCTCCATAGCAGTTGCACTAACTTGCAATCCCACCAACAGTGTAGAAGAGTTCCTATTTCTCCACATTCTTGCCAGCATTTATTGTTGTTTGACTTCTTGATGATTGCCATTCTAATAGGGGTTAGATGGAATATCAGTGTAGTTTTTAATTTGCATCTCCCTGATTGGTAATCATATTGAACATTTTTTCAGGTATCTTTGGGCAATTGAAATAAATAGATGCTTCACAAGAGAAGAAATACAAATAATTCAGATTTTAAAAAATCAAAATAAAATATATCAAAGATTCTAAGATGCCACTAATGCAACAAACTGAAGGGAAAATGTACAAATTTCCATAATTATTCTAAAAATGAGGACAAGGTAAGAATTCATGAGTTAAATCTCCATATTAGAAGGTAGTTAAGTCTGGCATGGTGGTACATGCCTGTGATCCCAGTAATTGGGAGCCTGAGGCAGGAGGATCAGAGGTTCAAAGCCAGCCTCAGCAATTTAGTGAGATTCTCAGCAACTTATCAAAACTCTGTTTCCAAATAAAAGTAAAAGTAGGACTGGGGCCATTGTCCAAAGGTAGAATGCCCATGGGTTCAATCCCCAGCACCACCACTACCAAAAAAAAAAAAAAAAAAAAAAAAAAAAAAAAAAAA
>PVJS01004896.1:0-30673 GCA_004027185.1 Glis glis | reverse complement strand
AGAAAAAGAAAAATGGAAAGACTAACCCAGAATAAAAGAAAAAATAAGCAATAGTGAACATAAATAGGGAACCTAATTATACATGCAACACATATTAAGAGATAATAAAGTAACATGACATAAAACTTTATACAAAACCTTGAAAATATATACAAAATGGTAAATTTCTAGAAAAATATAGCATACTAAAATTGAGTCAAGAATCAATAAAATATCTAAATGGTCCTATAAACATTAAAGAAATTCAGTTAGTAATCATAAAACATCTTTCATAAGCACTGGGACTAAAGATTTTTATACTACAGTTCTGCCAAACATTCAAAAATGATTCTAATTTTATACAAACTCTTACAGAATATAAAAGAGAAATAACAATGCCTAAGTCATTTTATAAGATATGTATAATTTTGACACGGAAACACAATAATATATTGAATGAAATAAAATCGTTTGCCAATCTCACTCATACATGTAAATGCAAAAAAAAATCTTAAAATATTAGCAAGCCAAATGAAGCAGTGTAAGAAAAAGATAAAGAATCTTGACCAACTTGATTTTATCCCATAAATATAAGGTTTATAAAACAAAATATTTTCATATACTGTATCACAATAAACAATTAGGAGAAAAGTTATGTTATCCTTTCAATATATGTATAGAAAAATCATTAGAAAAGGCTGAAAAATCTAACCATTCATAAAAAAATTTAAGGAACTATGAATTAATTCTACAAGGCAGCATACTTAATGGCAATATGGTAATATGTAATAAAGCATTCCACATCAGTATAAGAAGATAAGAACATTCACAACTACCTTTCCCACGTACCCTTGTAACAGAGGTACTAATCAATGCAAGTAGGGAAAAAGAAGAAAGAAAAGATGTCACATAAAGATTAAAAAGAAAGAAACAAATATACAGTATTTTTTAAGAAATAACATATATGTATATACCAAGCACCCTCCATACCTGCATGTATATAAAGACAGTAAGAAAATTCCTTGGTATAGAATTAATATTCAAAAGTCGATTGTATTTGCACGTATGTGCAAACAAACAAAACAATCTAGGAATAGACACCAAACTCAACAACAACAAAAAAACAAATTACTTAAGAATCATTTAGAACTTCCATTCATCAGAAAACACCAAATTAGAGCCATATTTTGAGAGAAAATATTTGTAACATATAATTCCATTAAAAATCAGATCAGTATTGAGAATATATAAAGAATGTCAATAAATCAATAAAAAATGTAATAGGAAAACAGGCAAAATACATTCCCAGGCATTTTCTAGATGTGAAAATAAACATGGCCAATAATTGTATTAAAAGGTATTCTCAGAAGCAATTGGGAAAATAGAAATTAAAATCACCATAAAATAGAATTATATAGTCTAGATTGGCAAAAATCAAGGAATGCAGCAATGCCAAATGCCGCAAATAATTCAGGACAATAGGGGCATTTTCCACAACCTCTTGTGAACACAAACTGGTGTAACCACCATGAAGGTAGTTTGTCATAATCTAACACACTTAAAAATGTCGATCCCTGACTTCTCCATGTCTCATTTTCCTAGTCTGTAAAATAAAGCTAATAATATCTATCTCACAAGATGGTCTTAAAGATTTAATTAAGATAATAAGTTCTGCATTAATGTAAGTTGGTGGTGCTATTGTTGACATTATTGAACAGACATGCATTTAAATCTTTAGCAGCTGTAGGATAATCCAAATATCCTAGATGCTAAAATAAAATATACACATTCTTGAAACATATCATCATACCTAGAAAAAAGGAGAAAAGTCACTGTTTGGAGACTAGAGATGTAGAGCACAGGGAGATAAGGAGGTAGGAAGATGCGCTAACAGCCTGTAGCATGAAGAAGTGTTGGAGCAATGAAATGCGGGTGCAGTCACAGGGGAGATGTGAATCATCCAATGGCGGGGGGACCAACTGAAAATCCCTCTTGACAGTTAGGAAGATACAAAATGATAAACAGAAAAGTAAGCCAATTTAATGCACTTATCTCCGGCAAAGAGCAGAAAATAATAAGCAAGGGAGAGAAAGGAGAGGACCAAGCAAGAGAGGAAAACACTCAGCAATGGGTGTGACAGTTAAAGATGGCTTCAAGTTCTCTGACAGTCCTCCTCCACTGACAGATGGAATCCATGCCCCTTCCCTTGAATCCAGACTGAACTTTAAATGCTTTGAACAACTGAGTAGAGGGGAAATGGTGTTCTGCCATTGCATACGAGTTTGTGTTCACAACAGGTTGTGGGAAAGCCCCCATTGTCTTGATTTATTCGTGACATTTGAATTGGCTGAATTCCTTGATTTTTGTCAATCTAGAGACTATAAATTGTTCTGGATCTCTTCTTTGAAAAAACTGGCAATCTTCCCCACAACTCTTTTTTTTTGGGGGGGGAGGGGCATTGGGATTGAATCCAGGGGCATTCTACTTCAGAGCTACACCCCCATGCTTTTTTTAATTTTTAAGTATATTTTCTTTTATTGGCACAGAATTTATACTTAAATTTTAAATATTGGCTCTTGAAGAAAAATGTCTTCTGGTAAATAATGTACATAACTGTTGCCCAAACATGTATACAGCTGTTTTCCCCAAAATACTGACATACATGGTAGTGCACTTAAGACCAGCCTTGTTCTAACCTACTGAATACAATGTGCTCTTAATTTATAAGTGGACTACCCTCAGTATAGAAAATATATAGACATGAATGTTATATATACAAAGTAAAAAATATAAAAAGGAAAGATGGAAGAAAAAAGGAAATAGAATGCATCTTTCCCTGTAAGATTCAGACAAAAAGTCGTTATAATTAGTGACATAATGTAAAACGTCTAAAGAATTTCCATTTTGGCAAATACTTTACAGAAAAATATCTAATCTAGGAGAGCATTAAATTGTCATCTTAATAATTTAGTAGAGTTTCCATTTAAACATTCAGTGGGGGTGTTTTGGCCTTCTAATATATAGAAAAAAAACTTCGAGGGTGTGTTAAAAACAAAAACTCACTCATTTTTAGCAGGTTAGTCATAACCGCTTAATCAGGCATGTGAGGTACAAAGAATCAAATCCTGGTCCATTAGTGTCTGAATATGTGTGAGGAACGATTCCAATGGACAGGATCTAAATCATTTTTTATTTTGAAATAGGGTCTCTCTGTCACTGAGGGTCTCGCTAAATTGCTGAAACTGGCCTCAATCCTGGGATCCTCTTGTCTCAGGCTCCCAAGTACTGGGATTATACACATGTGCCACCACGTCCAGCTCAGTATCCCCTTTTTAATTCTTGGGGCCTTGATGTGCCCTGTAAAAATGTCTAGGCTGCTCTGCTGGAGACAGAGGCCTCACCTGGAGGAACACTGAGGCCCAGTGGAGCCTGCAGATGATTCTAGCTCCAGACCTTCTCTAAAATACCATGAGTGACAATAAGCAAGAATCACCCAGCTTAGTCCATTTGACCCATAGGACCGTGAGTGGTAATGCTAAGTTATTGTTTAAACCACTGAATTTTAGATTAGTCTGTTGCACAGAAATAGAGGAGCAAAACAAGGTTAATGGCTAGAGAAAGAGTGCATTCTGTTGAGAGGTTAACAAAAAGGGAAGACACAGTTGGCATTATCTAAAAGTAGTGCCAAGGTCGTCTGCAGACTTCAACTCTTAGGACCTCCTTCCAATTGCAGATGCCAGTCTTAGATACTTTGGGTAAATTTTCTTCATTGCACAAAGCAGAGAGGAGCCATCCAACCAACTCTCCTAAGAGACTGTGACAACCAACTGGGTGTGGTGGCCCACGCCTGTAACCCCAGTACTTGGGAGTCTGAGACAGAAGGATGGCAGGTTCAAGGACAGCCTCAACAACTTAGTGAGACCCTGTTAAAAAAAAAAAAAAACACAGGGCTGGGATATAACTGAGAGGTAGAATGCTCCCAGGCTCAATCCCAAGAGACTGTGACTACCAAAAGTGGTTCTCTTTTTCCTGACCTCATTAAAAGCAAGACCAAAATGACTTGGAGATTTTTTTCCCACTGATATTTCCCCATAAAAGTGTATTGTGCTCCCACTAATACTGTCATTAAAGTATCAGGATTTGATTTACATAATTGAGGCTGTCCAGCTAATTTTAGGAAAATTATAACTTTGCAAAAAATAACTGTTATACAGTAATTGTGGCAAAGATGTTCTGCTTTGTGTCAAGCACAATGAAATCAGTAGGTTTAAACATTAAGAACAAGTGCCTCTATGCTCTCAATGTCATTTTAAAAGTGAGAGAGAGCTGTTAAGAAACAGCTTTGCATGTTAATCGCAGGGCTCGGGAACATTCTGTGTTAAGATATATGATTTTCAACCTTGTTAAAAGAAATATTGAAAGAGAGAAATTGATTTTTTTCCCAGAAAATTTGCCTGTCACACTCCAAGATAAGTTACTGTTATGTGTGTCCATTAAATAAGTATATTATATGAAAAGTCACGCTGTAGGAAAAAAAAAGTTTGGTCAGCATTGACTTCAGCTGGGATTTATACAATCTCTTAATTCAAGGAATCAAGGTTAACTGAGTTGATTCTCTATAATGTATGATGGAACGAGTTAAGAAATAGATAGCTTAAAAGTAAATTATAACTGCTTTGAGGAAATTGTGTTGACCACCTCAGGGAGAGATTCTTGGAAATACTATATCCATAGAAAGAGTAAACAAATGTACCAATATTATTTGTGTTAACTGTCTGATAAATTAGCATACAATATTTTTATAGGAAAGCAGTGAGAGGATTTTTTAGGTGATAGAAAACTTTAGAGGTTTTAAAACTTTTGAAGAAGATCTACATTCCACTGAGATGTTGGGGATGGGGAAACAGGCAAAGGAAGAGGATGGCTTCTACACCCGTCTCAGCTCCCCACAATGGTACCTCTACTTTTATGTGTTTCCTGTACTGAAATGAATATAAATTTTTTTCTGTGTATGTGTGGTACTGGGGATCGAACCCAGGGGTATCCTACTACCAACTATACCCCCAGCCCTTTTTAATTTTTATTTTGAAACAGGGTCTTGCTAGGTTGCTGAGAGAGTCTTGCTAAGTTGCTAAGGCTGACCTCGAACCTCTGGTCCTTTTGTCTCAGCCTCCCAAGTACTGAGATTACAGGTGTGTGCCCCCACACCCAGTTAGATGAATACAAAATTGTATTTGAAAAATAAAATCAGCCTACATAAAATGTTTTAGGTTGGATTTCCACAGAGGCTGACCCAAAAGTAATTCTTAAAAAGCACTAGCAAAAGAGTGGCAAAGTAAGAGGGCGAAAGGAAGAAAACCAGGGCAGCCTGTGAACGGGACAAATCGACACCCACCCAGTGCACCCGGAGCTCAGCCACACTGGGGACCCCTGGGAAACAGTCACAGGGGAAAGCATCTTCTCCAAGTGATTGACATCACGAGGGCAAAGAAAGTATTTATTTACAACTTTCTTTTGTCTTTGGTTGAGGGCTGCTCCCAGGGATATTAATTTCCCACAATTCTGGCCTGCAGTGTTCACGGGTCAAGACTTTTCTACTCCCTCCTTCCTTTATCCCATCCAAGTAAGCATACACACACACACAGGTTCATTAAAAGAAGAAAGCTATTATCTAAAACACAGACTCCAGAGTGGGGATGTAGCTCAGTGGTAGAGTACTTGCCTAGCATGTACAAGGCCCTGGGTTCAATACCCAGCACCAAAAATAAGGAAAAAAGAGTTGTTTGAAAATAGGAAGGAGATCAGTAGGGTAGTGGAAAAGAACTGCAGGAAGGGGAAAGGGGAGAAAAAGAGAAGTTATGGGAAAGGAAACAGACCAAATAATGCTATGTGCATATATGAATTTATCATCATGAACTCATCACAATGTACGATTATAATGTACCAATAAAAAATAAATAAAACGTGTTCGATGCTCTCAAAGATACATGTTCCACAGGAAAGGAACTTAAGGGTTAATGGTTTCCAGGTATTTCTCTTGGACACTTGTTAAAGAATAAAAAGAGAAGGAAGAAGGAAAAGAATAAAAAAGAAAATACATTTAATAGTGCTGTCTTCCATGATTTAAATTCTGACATATTTCCAGGAAAGTGAAATATTCAAGTATTTAAATTTATTGACAGATAAAATTAACTAGAAGTTATTATGGTCTATACATTGTTAACACTTGGATATTTGGGGATACAGAGCTAATTAAGTTGTATCATGTTATAATTGGGATACTTGGTATGTTATGCAGGCAAATGTTCAGATTTAAAAGTCTGAAAAATATCTGGGGGCTAATTAGTGATATTTTCATTTACTTTTGCTCTGAGAGAGTAATTAAATTTGGTTGAATTTTTATAGTAATTAATGTGAACTGTATACATCTATACTAAAAGGCAGTGCATCTTTTCAGAGAAATTCAACAATGAAGGTGTAGCAGAGGGAGATACTAAGCTACCCAGATAGTTGCTTTTTCCTTTCATTTTTCAGCATGCATAGACACAGATGCACTATGTGTTATAATCATGAGTAAGAAATGAAGCAGTCAATTTTTTCCTCAATTCAAACATGATAAAATCCTAATTCACTGGCATGCTCTGGCTACATTCCAGAATATTGTGCCAGTAGGTTAAATTAGGTCCTTAAGTTTGAAGCTCATCAAAGTGCAAAGGCATTTAAGCATTTTTCTAAGTCTATTCCATCAAAATGAGATATATTCAACTCCCTGTCTAATTAGGCTTAATTAGTTAATATTTTATAGAATACATTATTTACATGAAATGACCTGCATCAGAATTGAGAAAAGTATGTAACCTCTTAGCATGAATATTATCATTCTCGCTCGGTCAGTGCCACATTTCAAATTTCCTAAAATAAGGTTTTCAGAAATTCAAATGGGACAGAGTGAGAATGAACCAAAAACAAAAATAAAAAAGTCATCAAGTTATGATGCCAAGGAAGGACCTCTATACCTAAAACAAAAGAAAAAGAAACTTACTACCATAGTTTATTATCATCATTATTTTTTAAAAGAAAGGCTATTTTAACACCAACAAAGAAATCAGGACAATCTAAAATGAATAATTGCTATGTCATGAAAGGATAATGGGAAAAATTTAGCTAGAATTGGTAAGGTTCTAAATGCAACCCTTGGGTGCAGGGGAAACACTTGATTTGTGTTTTCACATCATTTTTCACAGATGAAGTTGACATTCTCATGAAGTTTTTTTGGTATGTTCAGAAGCACTTTGCTCATTTGATACCTATTTGGCCAAGCTGATCTAAGTTAGGCTTACTGCTAGCTAAAGCCAAACATAATTTTAAGTGATATTTAAAGTATTTTTCATTTGACAACAATGAATCTTAGTTCTATGGGGTGCTTACTTAGAAACATAATTGATTATAAAAGTCAAACTGCAAAAGAACCTGAAGAGACATATTTCAAAAGAAAATATATGTATGTTTCTAACCTCTCTGAGCCTCTATTCTTGTCTATAAAATGATGATAATAATACTTATTTCCAGGGATATTTGCAAAGATTAGATGAGATAATCATTTAGCACAGTGCTTAGATCTAAGTTTTCAATATGATAGTTTTTATCATTACTTTTATTATTACCAATCATCATTATTACAAAAGAATAGAAATGTTGGAGAAAACTGAGCATCATCTAAAATGAATTTCACCTATTTACCAGTATCCCTCAGTGATAAATGATTAATACTATTCTTTTTTTGGTTTTTTTGTTGTTTTTTGCGGTACCGGGGATTGAACGCAGGGGTGTTCTACCTCCTTGCTACACCCCCGGCCCTATATTTTTATGCTTTATTTTTGAAACCGGGTCTCACGAAGTTGCGGAGGGCCTCATTAGGTAGAGAGAGAGAGAGAGAGGAGAGAGATAGATCGATTGATGGATCGATCGTGTGAGCGCATGCGCTTTGAGGTTGGCCCCCGAACCCCGATCCTCCGGTCTCCGCCTCCCAAAGTACTGGGATTACAAGCGTGCGACACCACGCCCAACATGATTAATACTATTCTTAATAAGATAGTTCATAAAACACTCTTATGAAAACATAGACGTTTCACATCCATTTGATCACATCACATCAGAGTTATATTTTCCTTATTCTTTCACATTTTTACCTAACCATTGGCCACCACCACTTATTCCCTCCTCCCCACAAATAAACTTAGAAAGTGAAAAGTCTAAAACAGTTCTCGCTAAAAAAATAATGGAATCTAAACCATAGATGTTTAGCCAGACCCAAAATTCAGAAAGTCCCTAAGAATGTCAACTTGTGAGCCAAAACCTATATAAAGGTTCAGTTAGGTGGGGAGAGAGGGTACGTTACTGTGGGGGTGATGGCATTTGGAAAAGGCAAGAGCCACTGATATCATTCCACTCTGACTTTACAGCTGAAGAAACAGCGCACAAGGAATGGAGGGATTGCTGAGGAGCACATACCCAGCCAGGAATAGAACTGTGAGTAGAACTAGATTAGTCCTTGTTCCTGGTTCATGGTGACCTACACAGAGCTTCTGATGGCCATTTGGAAAGGATGGTCGAGACAGTCATGGAAGATCCCAGCAGAAATAGACCTTGTCCAACTTTCTAGAGAGCACAGCCGTTCCATGTCCAGGCCTGGGAGTGGTAAACCCTGGTCCATATTTTAGTTCCACCACTCAACTGAGTTTGGCCATACTATTTCACTTATATGACCCCAAATTGCCACATATGTTATATGGATTTCAGAACTGCACATAGCCATGGTTTGGTAAGAATTAAGTGGCATAAAGTGTACAGAGCAATTGGAAAATGGCTGTTAAATAATAATTAAAAGTATTATTGGGGTTGTTTTGCCCAATCTTCCTTTTCTATAAAGTCTCTTTTGTCTTGGCCAGTCTAGTTCCTCCATATTCTTTCTAGTCTTTCCTCTTATTAATTAACACCTAATTTGGGGATATAATTCAATTAACAGTTGCACAACAATGTGTAAGTGACTGAAAACTTCTCCTTGAAGATCTCCTTCTAACTCATTAGCAAAGCTCCAAGCCCCAGCATGAAGCCTGGCGCAACTCTAAGTGATAGAATTTTAGCCTCAGCAATCAGATGAGAAATTCATTTCTTTATTTTGCAATGGAAGAAGGGAATTCTGAAGCTTACCTTCGAAACATTGCATTTGTACGTGGTCACTTTCTCCTAGAACGTATTATGGGACTGTATACCCAAGGTCAAGTAGAAAGAAACAAAGAGTAGTCCTGGCCGAAGAGCCCTTTCCTGGAATCCAGCAGGAAAGCAAGGAAGTCCCTGAACCAGTGTGATGAAATCTATGCAAGGGCAGATGTGATTTACCACCTGAATACCTCGATCTTTCTTAGCCTAAATGACTCATTACCACAGCAAAGAAGCAATGCCTTCAGTCCACTCCTAACACCATAGCTATTTCCTCCTTGGAAAATATTACCATCTCAAAGAAACAGCAAATGATTTGTCCTCCATGTGCTTGGCATTGCCTCTCTAGTTTGTCTGTAAACTGAGAACTCATCTGGTTTTATAATTCCAAGCATATTTATTTTAATCTTGGAAAAAATGAATTATATTTGCTGTCCATCATTCAAATACGATGTCTGGTATTGCAACAAAAACTGAAAAACTTCTTTGTTATCCCCTCCCTGGTTTCAGTGTGTATCTAATACACAGAGGGTTTTTTTAACCCAATAATTCAACAACTAATATGCAAAAACCATATGAGTTATACAGCATTTCCTAACAATGAGTTGGTAGCTGATTGTCAGCTTCTTTGCACAAAAATTCTTATCATGTTTGCAGTGTAGAAATCTTTCTCAATTCATGGGGCACAAGTTGATACAAGCTTGTATAACATGTAGTTTTAGGCCTTTTTACATAACTTACCTCTTGCCCCTGCTCTTTGAATATACTTAGACCTAGGAGATGAGGGGGGCAGTGGGAGGAGATGGGATTTTCTGAGAATTCATTCTGTATAAAGTATGAACACAACTAAGTGCAGTAGTTGGATACAAATTCTCATGTTTACCCCTCCAGCACTGAACTGTTTGATTTTCTGTCTATCCAGGGTTGATTAGTGTTCGAGGACTTATTCAGGAATAATTCAATTGCTAGCTTCAAATGCCTGAGTTATCTATACTAGTATTGCTCTAGGACTAATGCTCTCGTGAAAAAAAAAAATGAGTCTTATCCTCCTCCTCAGGGTAGAAAAGTTTAAAATGCACTGAAAAGTGGAAGACACAGAATTGGCATTTTTTCAAGGTGTTTTCAACCTTTAAAAGACAGGCTGTGGATTGCACTGCTAATGAAGCCTTCAAAATGAATATCTGCTGCTTATCACTTTTTAATGAATTGAATATATGGCGTTTTTAAAATAACAAGCACATTCACATAGTGATCCATCAGATGGCTAATACACATAATGAACTTTTTTTTTCATTAAAATACCATCACAAGAAAAGGCAAAGTTTGATCTATTGGAATATACATATATGCTCTTTCTCTGGCACTCTCTTAGCCAGATACAATAAAGGATGCTCACAGCTCTCCAACTTACTGCAAGACACCAATGCCTTTTCTAAAATATACTTTTAATGGTGCATTGTAAGTATACATCAGAATGGGGTTCAGAGGGATAGACGCATACATGCACACTGCATGCCAATGCCTTTTAAACTCTTCAGAGTTGCCAATGTTGGACAAGGTATAAAAAGGAAATAAATTACCTCTGGTGGGGATTCCTTCTATATTTCTGTACTTGACCTCAATTTAAATCACTTGCAGAAAAAGAGGTAGCCTTAATCCACACACCGTGAATGTCTCCAAGCCCTCCTGGGCCACCATTCTCCATCACCAGGAGCTCCTGCTCTGCTCAGCCTACACGAGGTCTCCATGTTTCCCAAGCCCCTTATCTTAAACTTTTTACTTTCCTCCTCCCTCCTGTCATTGCCACACTTCAGTGATTTGCTTCTAAATGCAGATAGTTAGCCGGGTGTGGTGGTGCATGCTTATAATCCCAGTACTTTGGGATGCAGAGACTGGAGGATCCGGGTTCACAGCCAGCCTCAGCAATCTCTCTCTCTCTCTCTCTCTCTCTCTCTCTCTCTCTCTCTCTACTTAGTGAGGCCCTCTGCAACTTCGTGAGACCCAGTTTCAAAATAAAGTATAAAAAATAGGGCCGGGGGTGTAGCACAGAGGTAGAATGCCCCTAGGTTCAATCCCTGGTACCGCAAAAAAAAAAAAAATACAGATAGTTGTTTTTTGCCTTAGACCCTGTTATAGTGAGATATAAAATGTCCTCTAAAGTACTCACTTATCAATGTTTGGAGTTAATGTAATTGAGTCACAAGGGTTGGAATCCCAGCAGTGGATAAATCCATTGTGATGGATTTACTGGGTGGTATCTGCTAGGCCTGCAGGGTGTGGCTGGAGGAGGTGGTCCCTGGGGGTGAGTCCTTGGAGATTATAGATGGTTCCTCCTCCCCCTGCTCTCTCTCGCTTCTGGACTCCATGGTGTGAAGAGCACGGCCCATGTGCTTTCTCTCTGTCCACCTCCCTCCGCCATTTCCTAAGATCCCTGGTCCCTAGCCTCATGTGGCCTGAGCCCAAAACCGTAAGAAAATAAATCTTCTCTCCTCTAAGTTATATGGTCAGGTCTTTAGATAATAGCTGAGAGAATACTACTGGAACAGACCCTGTGTGTGTCTCCCTGTTTCCCTAAGGCCTGTCCCAGAAAATTTCCCCCCATATTTAAAGCTCCAGCTGAAGGATGCCCTCTGCTGCAAAATCCTCCCTTCTCCACCACACACCTGTGGTGCATCCTCCTTCTGTGTGCACCATAGTGCACGGGGTGGCCTCTTCTTCATTGTGGCCTCACACGGTACATCATCGGCACTGTGGCAGAGACTACTAATGTCACCTAATATCCCTTTCTCTTTTTTTTTCCGCAAAACTATAACTTGTGGGACTCAAAAGAAAAGAAAAACACTTATGTCACAAAATGAATAAGAGAAATAGACCTAAGAATATCTTTTTGTAGTTTGAAGTGAAATCAGCATGTTCTGTATCTTTTGGAACTAAAGATGTGGGAGAGTTTCCTGGAAGGCTCAGAGAATGAGGAGAGGGGGAAATGGAGACTGGCCTAAGGGTAAATAAATAATGGTATTTTTCACTCTTGAAAATAATTATATCAATAAATCCCATTATATTTAACCTCCCATGTATTCCT
This sequence comes from Glis glis, assembly GCA_004027185.1. Taxonomy (NCBI): domain Eukaryota; kingdom Metazoa; phylum Chordata; class Mammalia; order Rodentia; family Gliridae; genus Glis; species Glis glis. The sequence goes on along the minus strand of PVJS01004896.1, from coordinate 18,393 downwards.
AGGATATATGTACTTCATTGTAGCACATTGTTCTTTTAACAAATGTATCATTATAAAGACAGAATTAAATGGAATCTGCACCAGTTCTATTCTTTACAATGTTTTCTTTTTTTTATGTTCATTTATTGGTGCATTGTGATTATACATTTTGATATATGTCAGGGTATGAACATCATACATGCACACATTGCACATTTAGCCCTTTACAATGTTTTCTGCGGCATCATAACTGAGATTATGTTTTGCTATTGTTGTTAGGTTCCAGATTAAGTATTCAACTTCATTCATAAAATATATTTTGAAGATTTCTTAATTTGGAAAAGTGCAAATATCTGTCCTTCAATGACAATTAATTTATTTATGAAATTTGGGGGATTGTCATGTTTTAGGAGCTTATAAATCCCCTCCTGTTTCTTTTAGGGTTACTGATCTAGTAAGATATTTTATCCTTTTCAAAATCAACTTTGATAAATTTTGTTCATCCATAAATTCATGGAATGTACACTTTCAAACTTATTGACAAATTGTGAATAAACATATAAAATAAGCTGGGTGCAATGTCACATGCCTGTAATCCCAGTACTTGGGAGGCTGAGACAGGAGGACTGCAGGTTCAAGGACAGCCTCAGCTATGCAGTGAGACTCTCAGCAACCTAATAAGTCCCTCTTTCAAAATAAAAAATAAAATAGGGCTAGGGTATAGCTCAGAGGTAGAATGCCCCTGGGTTCAATCTCAAGTACCAAAAAAATTAACAAATAATAATATATATTTTTGTATATATATACATATATGTTATATTGATATATATAATGCCTATATATTTATATTTTATATGTTTATAAGTATGTCTATGTTTTAATGTCTATATATTTATATTTATGTGTTTATATAAAAATATATGAAAATTATATATAATATATATAGTCTCAAAATTGTAATCCTCTTACTATTGCAATTACATACCCTATAATGTCTAATGGCAGATTTTTTTTTTTTTTTTGTGGTACCGGGGATTGAACGCAGGGGCGTTCTACCTCCGCGCTACACCCCCGGCCCTATTTTTTTTTTATGCCTTATTTTTGAAACCAGGTCTCACGAAGTTGCGTAGAACCTCACTAGGTAGAGAGAGAGAGAGACAGAGAGAGAGAGAGACAGAGAGACAGAGAGAGATTGATCGATCGATCGATCATGCGCGCGCACATGCGTGCTGAGGCTGGCTGCGAACCCGGATCCTCTGGTCTCCGCCTCCCAAAGTACTGGGATTACAAGCGTGCGCCACCACGCCCGGCTTCTAATGGCAGATATTTTTATTGCCTTATTCTTTTATCTCCTTTCAATTTTGGTCACAATGATAACCTTCTAATTCAAGGGCTTTATACTTATTCCAGCTTCCTCTTTATCAAATGAATCATCTTAGTTCCTTCAAAGTTTATCTCAATCATCTCTTTGTCACCTAAGTTCTCATAAACTAAGTAAACTGCTTCTGTTTTGATTTGTGATGATGTGATTAATTATATCTTCCCTACAGAGACCATAGGAACCTGTACCATCTCTGGTTTCTCAACTCTCTATTCCCAATGTCCAATCTAATTTTTGCTCATTTCTATCTCATTTTTCTGTGTAGATAATTATAGCAATATTATCTGCTATAGAATTGCATTTTATTAATGTGTGTATAAAGATAAATTTCTTTTCATAATTTTGACTGGAAGATAATGAGGCTTTTTACATCCACATGCACCATTTTTCTTCAAATCAAAAATGTTTCTTTTATTATATCTTTAAATATTTTCTTCTATTCACTTCTTCTGGCCACTATATATGTAACATTATTTAGCTATTCATAGCATTTCCATTCCCTGTCCATCATAGTTATTATGTTGTCTTCCACTGATCTCCACATTGTGGGAGTATTTCTCAATTCTATCAACTGAACAAATACTCCAGTTTTGTATAGCATTACATCTGCTTTTTGCTGCCTTGTAGTGGATTCTAATTCTGTCATTTTGGTATTCCTTCTTTTTGAATGTATACTTTTATAACTATTCTCCTTTATCAGCTCCCCCTATTATTTTATAGTTTTATAGTCTTTCCCTTTTTCTAGACAGCCTTGTTATCTTGCCTTCTATTAAGTCCATTGGTTTCTTTAAAAATGTTTCTGGGGATATTTACTGGATCGGTAGCAAGATGGCAACGGAATAGGAGCCGCTGAAAGAGCCTGTCTCAAAACTGTCTCAGAAACGCCTCAGGGGCTCAGAACTAAACATCGCACAGACACAGAAGAACCAAAACCCAAAATCCAGTAACCTGAGTACGAATATGCAGACACAGAGTCTACCAGCTTCAGAATTCCACAGAAAGCTGTAATCCCTTGTCGGCAGGATCGGTAAGGAGCCATCTTACCCCGGTCCCTACAGCCGGGGCTAACAGCCCCCAGTGCCACAGACAGATCTGAAGGAAAAACGGGAGTAGAATTCTGTGAGTGGTGGGGCCATCACAGCAGCAGATCCTGGGCTCCTGCCCCAACCAAGCACCTCCCCCTCCACGGTGCTACCAGCCTGTGCAATCCCCAGCACCCTGCACTGGAGTCCTGCGTCAGCCAAGATCCAGGAGGCCTTCACGCCCAGCGCACTGCGCCCCGCACCCCGTGCCCCTGGACCCCGTGCCCCGCACCCTGCCCTGCTCCTCGTGTCCCGCCTAGGCAAGCCACACCATCCTGCACAACCAGGTAGCCAGCCGCGCCTTCCCACACGAGACCAGGGCAGCCCCCACCCCCTGTGCCCCACCTAGGCCAGCAGCACCTTTCTCTGACACCCAGGCAGTCAAACACACCGTCCCAGGCAACCAGCCACATCATCCCGTGCAACCAGGGTTCCCAGCCAAGAACTGGGCGCCCCGCACCCCGCAGCCCCGTGCCCCACGGCCCCGCGCCCCTGCAGCCCCATGCCCCGCGGCCCTGCGACCCACCTACGCAAGCCATGCCGTCCTGCACAACTAGGCGGCCAGCCATGGCCTCCCACATGCAACCAGGGCGGCCCCTGCCCCCTGTGCCCTGCCTAGGCCAGCAGCACCTTCCACGGCCACCCAGGCAGTCAAACACACCATCCCGGGCAACCAGCCACAACATCCTGTGCGACCAGGGTTCCCAGCTGAGACCCAGGCGCCCCGCGGCCACATGCCCCCAGCCAAGACCCGGGCACCCCACGCCCCCGTGCCACACGGCCCCGGGCCCCGCAGCCCCGCACCCCCAGCCAAGACCCAGGCATCCAGCGACACCAAGGCCCCGCGCCCCGCCTACGCAAGCCGCGCCATCCTGCACAACTATGCAGCCAGCCGCGCCCTCGCATGTGAGACCCACCCCCTGTGCCCCACCTAGGCCAACAGCATCTTTCCCTGCCACCCAGGCAGCCAGACCTGTGGTCCCCTGCAACCAGCCACACCATCCCGCGCGACCAGGGTTCCCAGGTGACACCCCCTTCCAGCGCCCAGCCTAGGCAAGCCACGCATAACTGTGCGACCCAGGAGGCTAGCCGCAACTTTACGCGTGATCAGGGAGGCCAGCCACACCCCACCTGGGCCAGCTGCGCCATCCCATGCAACCCAGGCAGCCAGACACATGAACCAGTTCGACACAGGCAACCAGCCGTGCCGTACCGTGCAAACCAGGAGCCCCTGTGCCACACTTCAGAGCCCAGATATCCTCTGGCGCCACCACTTGAGACCCGCGCAACCCTCCACACTTCCTCAGAGCCAAGGCATGCACCGGCACCACCACCGAATTCCAGGAGCCCAAGCACGTCACAAAGACCCGCGTGTGATCCTTAGCACTGTGCCTCAGCACCTGTGCACCCTCAGGCACCACCACCCGATACCCAGAGCTCGCACCCACTGGGGCCTGTGCGACATATGCAGCACTGCGCATCAGAGCCCGGGCAACCTCCAGCGATGCACCCCGAGATCTGGAGGAGTACGTGTGCAACTGTGCCTCGGAGACCGGGTATCTTCTGGCACCGTCACCCGCTCCTCAGAGCCCACATCCAACATGACGCCTTGAAGTGCGCCTCAAGTGCCAACACCCGAGCTCCGGATCCTGTGTGCCCCCACACACACACACATACTGCGCCCCGGTCAATAAGATGGGAGGGAATCACAGCCTGCAGCATATTGACCCAATTGGGTCTACAGGGACCAACAAGAGGTCATATACATAGAAAGGAAGATGATGCAGAGGCAACAGAAACACAAAATTGAAAACACCGAAAATATGAGAATGAGGAACAGTGAAGAAACAAGAAACACAATGCATCAAGTGAGACTACTGATACTAACCTACAGGATGTGCAAGACAGAGAATTCAGAATTTTGATCTTCAGAATGATGAAAGACTTCAAAAAAAGCATAGAGGAGATGAAGGAAGAAGTTGAGGCTCTAAGAAAGAATCAGAAAGAAACACTGAATGAAATGAAGGAGTCAATAAACGAATTAAAGACTACAATAGAAACCAACTCTGGTAGGCTTGACCACATGGAAAACAGGGTATCACTCCTGGAAGACAGTTCATTCAAAACTGAAAACACAGTCAACGATATACAGAAGATATTACAACAACACACCCTGGCCATCCAAGAAATACAAGACAATACAAGACGTCCTAATCTAAGGATAAAAGGCATCGAAGAAGGATTAGAAACACAGACTAAGGGTATAAAAAACCTATTCAAAGAAATAATTTCAGAGAACTATCCGAATATAGAAAAGGACTTGGACATTCACATACAGGAGGCATATAGAACACCATCAAGACAGGACCAAAGAAGGACCTCACCACACCACGTAATAATTAAAATGTCTAACGTAAAGCCCAAAGAAAGAATCCTAAAAGCAGCAAGAGCAAAAGAAAGGGTGACATACAGGGGCAAAACAATAAAAATTACCCCAGACTTCTCAACCCAAGTCAGGAATGCCAGGAGGGATTGGTATGGAGTACTCCAGACCCTGGAAGAAAACAACTTCCAACCAAGACTGATATATCCAGCAAAGTTATCATTTAAAACTGATGGAGAAATAAAAACATTCCATGATAAACAAACACATAAAGAATTCATGAGGACCAAGCCAACACTGGAGAAAATCCTAAAAGAAATAAATCACAAAGAAGCAAAAACAAGCAATTTTCAGAACCACAGGAGAGGTGAACTACACCAGGTAGGCAACTAAACAAGGAGATTTGTCACTACAGCAAACAGAAAATAAAACTCAAAATGACAGGAAACAACGATCATATCTCAATAATACCATTAAATGTCAAATGACTCAACTCCCTATTTAAAAGGCATAGACTGGCAATGTGGATTAAAAAGCATAATCCAACTATATGCCACTTACAAGAAACTCACCTTCTAGCCAAAGATACTCATACATTAAAGGTAAAAGGATGGAAAAAGATATACCATGCAAATGGAGATCAAAAACAAGCAGGGGTAGCAACACTTATATCTGACAAAACAGACTTTAAACACATCAGAAGAGACAAAGCAGATCACTTCTTACTAATAAAAGGAACAATTCAACAAGAAGATTTAACAATAGTAAACATCTATGCCCCAAATGTGGGCGCACCCGCATTCATAAAACAAATTCTTCAGGACATCAGGTCCCAAATAGACCCAAACACAATAATATTGGGAGACTTCAACACACCACTCACGCCACTAGATCGATCCTCCAGAGAAAAATGAATAAAGATTGTTCAGACTTAAAGAAACCATAGACCAGATGGATCTAATAGACACATACAGATTATTTCAACTAGCAACATCTGAATACACATTTTTCTCAGCTGCCCACGGAACATTCTCCAGAATAGACCACATACTGGGTCACAAAGCAAGCACCAGCAAATTGAAAAGATGTAATATAATTCCCTGCATCTTCTCAGATCACAACGGAATAAAACTGGAAATTAACAACAGGAAGTCTAAAAGTAACCACATAAATATATGGAGACTGAATGATACACTTCTGAATGAGGAATGGATCAGAAAAGAAATAATGGGAGAAATAAAAAGATTCCTAGAATTAAACGAAAATAGAGACACGACATATCAAAATCTGTGGGACAGGACACCTTGAAAGTGGTGTTAAGAGGAAAATTTATAGCACTGAGTGCCCACATAAGAAAAACAGAAGACATCCAAATAAAGAACCTAATGACGCACCTTAAGGATCTTGAAAAACAGGAACAGTCAAAGCTCAAAGCCAGTAGAAGGCAGGAGATAACTAAAGTCAGAGCAGAAATTAATGAAATAGAGAATAAAAATACAATACAAAGAATCAACAAAACAAGAAGCTGGTTCTTTAAGAGGATTAACAAGATTGACAAACCACTAGCTAACCTAACCAAAAGAAGGAGAGAATCAACCCAAATTACCAAAATCAGAAATGAAAAAGGGGACATCACCACAGATAGTGAAGAAATCCAGAGGATCAGAAAAACTACTTTGAAAATTTATATTCCAATAAAATGGAAAACTTGGAAGAAATTGAAAGATTTCTAGACACATACAACCTACCTAAATTGAACCAAGAGGATATAGAAAACCTGAATCAACCAATAGTAAGCACAGAGATAGAAACAGCAATAAAAAGTATGCCATCAAAGAAAAGCCCAGGTCCAGATGGTTTTCCAGCCAAATTCTGCAAAACCTTTACAGAAGAACTAAAACCAATACTTCACAAAGTATTCCATGAAATTGAAAGAGACGGAATTCTTCCAAATTCCTTTTATGAGGCCAACATCACATTAATACCAAAGCCAAATGAAGACACTTCAAGAAAAGAAAATTACAGACCAATATCATTAATGAACATAGTCGCAAAAATTCTAAATAAAATACTAGCCATGAACATTCAAAACCATATTGAGAAAATCGTACATCATGACCAAGTTGGTTTCATCCCAGGAAAGCAAGGCTGGTTCAACATACGCAAAACAATACACGTTATTCACCATATAAATTGCAATAAAAACAAGAATTACATGATCATTTCAATAGATGCGGAAAAAGCATTTGACAAAATTCAGCACTCATTCATGTTAGGAACTCTACAGAAAATGGGAACAGAAGAAACATACCTCAACATCATTAAATCAATATATAAGAAACCCAAAGCCAACATCATATTGAACGGGGGAAAACTGCCAGAATTCCCCTTAAAAACAGGAACAAGACAAGGATGCCCACTTCACCACTCCTTTTCAATATAGTCTTTGAAACGCTTGCCAGAGCAATAAAACAAGAGAAGAATATCAAAGGAATTCAAATAGGAAAAGAAGAATTACAATTATCTTTATTTGCAGATGACATGATCCCATATCTAGAAGACCCAGAGAACTCAACCAAAAATCTACTAGAGCTGATCAATAAATTCAGCAAAGTAGCTGGGTACAAGATCAACCTAAAAAATCAGTAGCTTTCATGTACGCCAACCATGAATCCACTGAAAAAGAAATCCAGAAAACAATTCCATTCACAACAACTTCAAAACCAATCAAATATCTAGGAATAAACTTAACCAAAGAAGTAAAAGACATCTACAATGAAAACTATAGAACACTGAAGAAAGAAATTGAAGAAGATCCTAGAAGATGGAAAGATCTCCCCTGCTCTTGGATAGGCAGAATAAATATTATCAAAATGGCCATTCTGCCAAAAATGACCTATAGAATCAATGTAATCCCTATCAAAATACCAACATCATTTTTCACAGATCTAGAAAAATCAGTCATTAATTTTATACGGAGAAACAAAAGACCCAGAATAGCCAAAGCAATCCTCAGCAATAAGAACCATGCAGGAGGCATCACAATTCCTGATATCAAATTGTACTACAGAGCTATAGTAATAAAATCAGCATGGTACTGCCACAAAAACAGACACATAGACCAGTGGAACAGAATAGAAGATACAGAAACAAGTTCACAAACTTATAGCCGACTGATTTTTGACAAAAGTGCTAAACACATACGTTAGAGAAAGGACAGTCTTTTCAACAAATGGTGCTGGGAAAACTGGTTATCTACCTGTAGAAAAATGGGACTAAATCCTTACCTCTCATCTCGCACAGGAGTAAACTAGAGATGGATTAAAGACCTGGAAGTTAGACCAGAGTCTGTGAAATTATTAGAAGAAGGCATAGGTTCAACACTCTAACATATAGGCACAGGTAGAAACTTCCTCAACAAGACCTCCAAAGCACAGGAAATTAAAACAAGAATTAATAAATGGGATAGCATTAAACTACAAAGCTTCTGCTCATCAAAGGAAACCATCAAAAGCCTAAAGAGAAAGCCTACAGAATTGGAGAAGATATTTGCAAGCTATCCCTCTGACAGAAGTCTAATATCTAGGATATACAAAGAACTTAAAAGGCTTTACACTAAGAAAATAAATAATCTGATCAAGAAGTGGGCAACTGAAATGAATAGACACTTCATGAAAGAAGAGATACAAATGGCCAATAGATACATGAAAAAAATGTTCAACATCATTAGCAATCAGGGAGATGCAAATCAAAACTACTCTAAGATTTCATCTAACCCCAATTAGAATGGTAATCATTAAGAAGTCAAACAACAACAAATGTTGGCGAGGATGTGGGAAATAGGAATTCTTCTACACTGTTGGTGGGACTGCAAACTAGTTCAACCACTATGGAGATCAGTGTGGAGATTCCTCAGAAAACTGGGAATGGACCCACCATATGATCCGGCTATATAATTACTGGGTATAGGGATTGAAACCAGAAAACTATAGTTATATATGCATACCCATGTTCATAGCAGCACAATTCACAGTGGCCAAATTATGGAACCAACCTAGGTGTCCATCAACAGATGAGTAGATTACAAAATTGTTGGAAATACACACAATGGAATTCTATTCAGCAATAAAGAAGAACAAAATAATATCATTTGCAAGAAAGTGGAAAGATCTGGAGAACATTATGTTAAGTGAGATCAGTCAATCACAAAAAAAGAAGGGACATAGGTTTTCATTAATATGTGCAACCTAAGGAGTAGTAGGGTCACACAAGGGACTCTGGCTGATAATGGAGAACCCTCAGCAGAACAAGGGAAGTGGTACAAGGGAAGGGGGAGGGCAAGAAAGAAGTGAATTAATGGAATTACTATCATAAACAATATGTACATGTGAAAATATACTAACATCATTCTTGGTACTTCATACAGGTGGGGGGATGCAGGGGGGGACACTAAGAGCTGTGTGCATGTATTTTAACATCAAATAGATATTCGTTGTGATTTAAGACTCCAATGCACCAATAAAAGCACATTAAAAAAATGTTTCTGGGTCTCAGATATTGTACAGAGGTATTATCTTACTCCAAGCCTTCAAAACTTATATGCTTTTTCTTGTTCCTTAAGGGTTATGCATCAAAACCTAACTCATTCTATTAATAGCCTCTTAATATTCCATGGTTTGGATGTAGCATATTTAATATCTCTTTAAAAATCTCCTACTGGTTCTTTTCAGATTATTTATAGACCTCCCTTCAAATAATGCTGCAGTTAAAATCTGTGCAGATTTATTCTGACTAGTACTATTTTTTCCTGAAGGACATAGCCTCAAAAGTAAGAAATACCCCTAGTAATGTATAATAACATCTTTTATCATATACCATTACCAGTACTCAACTTTATCTATCCTTTTCAGTTTGGCTATTTTGACCTTTTTAAAGTAACTCCTCATTATCTGGTTCTCATTGCCAGTGAGTCTAAACACCTTTTAATGTGCCTACTTGACATTTTTCCTTCCTCTCTTTTATGAACTGTCTTTTCATAATTTATTCCTTAGTTTTTCTTATTCATAGAAATTATTTTCACATTAGAAATATTTACTTCTTGTCTGTTATATATATATTATAAACACTTTCTCTAAGCTGCAAGTTGTCTCAGTTCTCTATTTATTATGTTATTTTCCATGAAGAAGAACTTTATTAATATATAGTCAAATCTATCAGTCTTTTCTCCCTGTAGTTCTATATTTTTATTCCATTAGAAAGTCATTTGGAATGCACTATGCTAAGGTTACTGTTAGCCTGCTTTGCATTACTGTAATAAAATGCCTGAGATAATCAAGTTAAAAAGAGAAAAGGTTTGGCTCATGGTTTCAGTGTTCTCTTCATTGTCACTTGGCCTCATTGTCTTTGAGTTTGGGAAGAAGCACTACATCATGGCAAGAGTGCATGGTAGGGACACTGCTCACCTCATGGTAGCCAGGCAGCAAAGAGAGACAGGAAGGGGACAGAGTCACAAAACCTCCTTCAAGAGCATGCCTGCAATGACCTGACTTTCTCTCAATAGGTCCCAATTCTTAAATTTTCCATTACCTCAGAATAGAGCCATGACAGGGGAACCACACCTTTAGTACATGGGCCATGGGGGAATGCTTATCCAAACCATACCAGTTATACAAAAATTTCCGTAAAGTACTTAATGGTTAATTGTTTTATTTTTATACTTGGTTCTTTGATATTCCTGGCATTTATTTTAAATAATCTATGAGGTAGAGTTCCATCCCTGTGCTAGACAGACAGAAATTATGCCAATAACAGTATGTCAACCATCATCTTACCACTGAGTTTAAAGGACATCCTTATCATATACTAAGCCCTCAATATGCTCAGGTCTAGTCCAGATTCTCTTTTCTAGTCCAGCAATATATAATTCTGTTCTTATTTCACTATCATATTATTTTGATTCCAGGAAGTTATGCAAATAATTAGCATTATATTTTTCACTTTTGTTCATTCATGTTGACTTTAAAATAGTATATTCCAGTTTGGAAAAATGAGATTATGATTGACATTGCTTTAAGTATGTGTAATTTTCAAATAATTTATAATTTTATGATATTCAAATCTGAGAATGTCTGACATTCCTATCTGGGAATGTCTTCTCAAAATTTCTTTTAAAATAAAAACAGATGTTATTTAAAATATATTTTACACAAAACCATTGATTTGTAACTTCATTGAACAATATACTATGAACACTTTCATGCCACTGAATTTTATTAAGCATTCATTCTGGCTTCATGATTAAAATATCAGGATATGTTCTCAATATTACAATTTTATATAATTTATTTTTCATTAATAAAATTGTATATATTATCATGTACAGTATACTTTTTTGAAGTATACATATATGTTTATGTAGAGTAAAATGTCTACGTCAAGGTAGTTTATATTTATTATCTCACAAATACGATTTTTGTCGTGTGAACACTTAAAAGCTACTCTCTTAGCAATTTTCTAAAACAAAATGCATTGTTATTAACTATAGTCACTATGTTTTGCAGTAAATCTCTTGCATATATTCCTTTTACTAGCTAAAGTTTTATATTATTTAACCAACATCAACCTCTCACCAACCCACATACACAGCCCCCAGTAATCACCATTTTACTTCTTTGATGGATTAACTTGTATGGATTCCACCTGGATGTGATATCATACTGTATGTGCCTTTCTGTGCCTTTCTGGCTTATTTCACTTAAATATAATATCCTCTGAGTTCATTCATATTGTCACAAATGACAGGACTGAATTCTCTTAAAGGCTTAATAGTATTTTGTGTACATTTACCCCATTGTCTTTGTCCATTCATCTGTGATGGTCAGTTAGGTAGATTCTCTATTGTGACTATTGTGAATAACGATGCAATGAACACAGAAGTTTGGATGTCACTTCAGCATGCCAATTTCATTTCTTGATGAGGTTATATCCCAATAAATCCATCATAAGTTGAAAATATTGCAAGTTGCAAATCAATTTAAATATCTAACCTACCCAATATCATATCCTAGTGAGACAATGTATTACAGAGTGTTGTCTGTTTAACCTCCTGACCATGTGGATGACTGAGGTCTGTGGCACTGTGCAAGAGTATTGCACCGCACATCGCTAGCATGGGGAAGAACAAAATTCAAACATCAAAGTATGGTTTCTACTGAATATGCATCACTTTTTACCATTGTGAAGTCAAAATATTGTCATTTGAGCCAGGCATAGTGACGCATGCTCGTAATCCCAGTACTTGGGAGGCTGAGACCAGAGGATCTGGGTTTGCGGCCAGCCTCAGCTTCTTAGTGAGGCCCTCTGCAATTTAGTGAGACCCTGTTTCAAAAGAAAGAATAAAAAATAGGGCTGGGGTTGTAGCTTGGAGGTACAATGCCCCTGGGTTCAATCCCCAGTACCACAAAATATATATAGTGCAATTTGAACTATCACAAACCAGATACTCTCAGTATACTCAGTAATGGGAATGCTGGATCATATAGTAGCTCTATTTTTAATTTTTTGAGTAATCGTTACACAGTTTTCTGTAAGAGCTGTGCAAATTTAGATTCCCACCAAAGTGTACCAGGGTCCTGTCTCCTCCACATTCTGGCCAACACTGGTTAACTCTTGTCTTTTTTCAAATAATTTGTTGTTAGTGTATAGAAATACTGCTGATTTCCATATGTTGATTTGACTTATTGTATTCATTTATTATCTATAGTTTTTTGGTAGAGTATTTAGATCATATAGTCTACAAAGAGAGACAATGTAATATCTTACTTCCCATTTTTTATGCCTTTTATTTATTCCTCTTGCCTGATTGCTCTGGCTAGAAATCTCAGTACCATGTTGAATAGAAACAGCAGGAGTGGACAAATTTGTCTTGCTACAGATCTCTAGAAGAAAAGCTTTAAACTCTTCACTTTTGAGTAAGATATTAGCTGTAGATTTGACACATATGACCTTTAATGTGTTTGGATTCATTCCTTATATAACAAATTTGTCAAGTTTTTTTTATCACAAAATGATGTTGAATTTTGTCAAATATTATTTCTGTATCCATTGAGACGAGATGATCACATGGTTTTTACCCTTTGTTAATGTGATGTTATAGATTTGCATATGTTAAATCATCCTTGTATCCCTCGGGTAAATTTTACTTGATCATAGTGAGTGATCCTTTTAATATGCTGTTGAATTCAGTTCGATAGTATTTTGTTGAGAATTTTTACATCTATGTTTATCAGGCATATTGACTTACAATTTTATTTCTCTGTAGTGTCCTTATCTGGCTTTGGTATTACGATAATGGTGAACTTTTAAAATGAGACTGGGAATATGCTCTCTTCTCTAATTTTTTAGAAGAGTTTGAGACTTGGTATTAATTCTTCTTAAATATTTGGCAGATGCTTTAGTCAGGATTCTCACTGCTGTAACCCAAAAAACCTGTCATGCAAAACTTAGAGGAAGAAGGATTTTATTTAAGGGCTAATAGGTCTGGAAATTTCAGTCCATGTTAGACCAGCTTCCAATCAGGAGCCAGAGCTGCAGGTTTCAGTATACCATGGTAGAGAGCAGAGAGCTTGTTGTCAGCTCATGGTGGCAGAGGAGACAGAGGCTGGGGGCCTGAGAAGAGACACTGTCCCCGACCACACCCCAGGGGCCAACCTCCAGCCATGTCCCACCACCAAACATGGTTGTATAGCTTAACACACAACTTTGGGGAACATTTTAAATACAAACCCTAAGAGTAGAATTTAGCACTGAAGCCATTAGGTCTTGGCTTTTCTTTGATGGGAAATTTTTTATTACTGATTCAATCTCCTGACTTATTACTGGCTTGTTCAGATTTCCTATTTCTTTGTGATTCAGTCTTGGTAGGTTGCATGTGTCTAGGAATTTATTCATTTTTCTCCGAGGTATCCAATTTATTGATATATTGTTTTCCATAGTAGTCTCATGATCCTTTGTATTTCTGTGGTACCAGTTGTAATATTTTTTTCCTTTCTGATTTTATTGAGTCTTCTCTCTCTTTTTAGTTTAGATAAAGGTTTGTCAAATTTGTTTATCTTTTCAAAAAACTGACTTAGATTTTTTGACCTTTTTATTTTTTTTTTAGTCTCTATTTCATTTATTTCTGCTCTGATCTTTGCTAGTTCCTTCTTCTGCTAAGTTTAGGCTTCTTTATCATTCATTTCTGCAGACTAGCTTTCTTTCTGGGAAAACTTTTCACCAGTCAGCCTGTCTAGAGATTCTGACCAAGTCACTTTTCATGGTCAGAGGACAACCTTGGCTGCCCTGGTGCCAGAGAATAGGTGACCCTGGCCCTTGGGTGTCTAGGATGGGCCTGGAGCCTGGGTCTACTGGGGTAGGCCTTGGTGCTGGGGCAGGCCTGGAGTCTGAGTCTTCAGGGACAATTCTATATCCTGGGTTCATAGGGGCTGGCCTGGGGATGATCTTGGATCTCTTGGTGTGGTCTTGGAGTCTCAGTTCACAGAGTCTATCCTGGTACTAGGGTCTACTGGGGTGGGCCAGGATCCTGGATCTGCTGGAGCAGGGCTGGGTACTTTGGATCCTGGAGTCAAAGGGACTTTCCTGGAGCCTGAGGCTGGCCTGGCCCTGGAACAGGCATAGAGCCTGGGTATGAAGAGACTTGTCTTGAGCCTAGAATTTGGATACTACCCTGGTACCTGGGGCCCCTGGGGTGGCCTGAAACCTGGGTCTGCTGGTGTCAGACTGGAGGCCAGTGTGTAGGTTCTAGCATAGAGGCTATATTCTCAAGGGATGGCCTGGGCCCTGGGACTTTGGAGGCCTGCCTGGGAGGTCTGCCTGTGGAGCCTGAGTCCATGGGGTCCAGTCCAGCACTGGAGTCTATTAGAACAGAGTTGGACCCTGGGTATACTGGTGTGTGGCACTAGACAGAACTACAGCCTGTCTGCAGGTGTCTACTCAGTGCTTGAGACCAAGGGTGTGGGCCTGGTGCTAGGGTAAGCCTGAAGGCTAGACCCACAGGGACAAGACTGATGGTAGGTGGACCTGGACTCTGTATTGACAGGTACCAGCCTAGAGACTGGGCACCCAAGTGTTAGCACAGTTAGATCTGAAGGGGTTGGTCCAGTGTGGGGGTAGACCTGAAGCATAGGACTGTGGGAGGCAGCCTAGTACTGGCATCCTAGAGCCTATAGCTTTGGAGCTAGCCCAGCACTGAGGGGAGTCTGGACCCTCACCTACTGAAGTCAGTCTGGGAGTTGGGCAGCCTGGACACTGAGTCCATTGCAAAGGTCTAGAGTCTGTGGCTGTGCATCTAACTTGGTGTGGGGATAGGTCTATAGGATCAGTCCAGAGGTACTAGCTTAGAGTCTACAGCTATGGGGCCTTCCTGGTTCTGGGTTTTACTGGGGCAGACAGGTTTTAGGGTCCAAGGCAAAGGTCAGACTCACTTCCTTCTCCTTCCCCAAAGCAGGGGTTATCTCTCTCAATATTATGCTGCCTGGAGTTGGGGGTAGTGTGACATGGGTCATGTAAAATCATCCTTCTTAGCCAGGCGTGGTGGCGCACGCTTGTAATCCCAGTACTTTGGGAGGTGGAAACCGGAGGATCCGGGTTCGTGACAAGCCTCAGCTCTCTCTCTCTCTCTCTCTCTCTACCTAGTGAGGCCCTCCACAACTTCGTGAGACCCAGTTTCAAAATAAAGTATAAAAAAATAGGGCTGGGGGTGTAGCATGGAGGTAGAACGCCCCTGGGTTCAATCCCCAGTACCGCAAAAAAAAAAAAATCATCCTTCTTAGCCATTTCCATGCATCTTCCCCTATTCCTATGCTACACCTAGGTAGAATAAGCTCACACTTGATTTCTTCAGTTCCTGTGAAGGTGTTTTCATGTTTGAATTGGTGCTTCTGTGGGGGGACAATTGCTGGAAAGTCCTATTCTGCCATCTCCCTTTCCTTCACCCTAAAAGTTTCTGTTGAATCCCTCGGTTTTCATTGTTGTTATTATGGTGAGAATTATATTTTCTTATTGTTATAAGTAACATTTCACATTGAACTATCCTACAAATACGTCTCTGCTCACATCTATGATTTCTTTTTATAGCAAAAGTAATTCATGTCTAACATAGGAGCCTTGAAAAGAACAGAAAATCCTATTGAAAAAAAAAGACTTCTAAAGTTCAGTTGTAAATCCATCTCCTAAAGATAATTGCATAGGGAGGTTTTGTTGCATGTCTTTTTAGTATTCTCTTCTTTCTCTCTCTCCATATATGTATGTGCAGAGTTATCAAAACAATATTGAATTGCATAAATATTTAGCCTCTTTTTTCTTACTATTTTATTGTGAATGTGTTGATTTTTTTTCTATTTGGTTTTTATACCTGTTTCAATGGACATGTCTTAAGTGCCCCCCCTAAATCCTCTCAGTCTCTATATCTCTTGGCACATTCTCTGGCTCGGCCTCAGCTACTGCACTGGTAAATAGTGCTATGGGAACCAACCAGTCCAAATACAGTCTCTGGCTCCACCCACCATAGAGCACTTGGTTGAAGCACACTCAATACTTTGAATCCAACTTCCCTGTTAGTTGAAGAAAGAGCCAGGGATATGACACAATGCATGGAGGAGCTAACTCTGATGGATGAAATTTGACTGGGGTAAAGGAAGACAGGCTGAGGCCAAGAGATTGGTTCTTTCTCACATCTTTCTTCAGGTGATCTCCAAGGAGCTAGTTGTCTTCTCATCCTTCTTTGTTTCCTTTTGCTTCATACTTGCTCTCCTGGAATTACTCTATCCAATGAGGATTAAGATTTGTCTCAGGGGTTATTTTCTATGGGCCCTAGGTGAAGAACCTGTGTAGTATTATTGTCTAATAAGGTTATTATAACAGTAATTAATCTTCTACTAATAAGCATTCAGGTATTTTCAGATATTGCTTATTATAAGTAGTTCTAGTATAATTTTTCTTACATAAAAATTTTTACACATATCTCTATTTTCTTTGGATAAATTTATAGATGTAGATAGAATCTTTTTTTAGGGTGGTACTAGGGATTGAACCCAGGGGGATTCTACCACCAAGCCAAACCAACACTTTTTTTTTTTTTATTTTGAAACAGGGTCTCACTAAGTTGCTGAGGCAGGCCTGGAACCTGCGATCTTCTTGTCTCAAGTTCCCAAGTACTGGGATTACAGGCATGTACCATTGAGCCTGGCTCAGGTATAAACATTTTTAAGAGTAAAGAAACTTCTGAGAAAGTCACATTGAAGTTCTTTTACTCCATACTTTACTTATGAGTCAGCAAAAAAATTAGGTGTAACTTACTAAATATACAGTTTGAAATGAGAACCCATTGTAGTTTAATATAGTAAACTTAAGAAACTCTATAGAGAATGCCGTCTGATCTCTAGCTCCTCATTAAGCAACTGCAATAAACTGTAACATCAGTAAGAGCCTCTGATATGTTCAGTGGGTTTTCTTTATTTTGCAGACAGACCATATCCCACTTGTACAAGAATCCTTTCTTCTCCCTCTAGGACTTTTTGTTGTTGTTTTAAGTGCACAGTTTTTACTTATGTACTCATTTCATTTATACTTCTGAATTCTTTGGGAATGCTTTCAGAAAACAGCAGCAAGAAATAGGTTTTGCTTTTTTTTTTTTCAATGCTCAGCAAAATCCTCCATGTTTCCCTACACTGTTAATGGGAACATCTATAAGATATTGTGGTTCACTGTTTCTCGGTAACTCCATTCGGAGAGGGCATCGAGTGATTACAGGGGTCTAATAATTTACATGTGCTCCCAGCACTGTCTATGATGGACTGAATAACTAATACACATATGTGCCCTTTAGTTCCATTATGCTACTTATTTCCTCAGATGAGAGTTACTAACTGTATCACTATGGCAGGAGGGTATATGAAATGTGGGACATTTCAGCGAGCATACCATATTTGAAAACATAAGAAACTACTGCTCTGATTTGGTCCCTGTGTTCTGTCTTTGGAAGATTTCAAATCCTACCCATGGGCAGCATCCCACATGCCACGGCAATGCAAGAGAAATTTTAAAAATCCTTTGATCAGGATGTTTGTTTTCTGCTTTAATTCAAAACAGAAAAACACAGGGCCCAAAGCATTGCACTAGTGCATAACTGTCCTACAATCTTGTAATTTATCCAGAGATCCTGTATTCCAGAAGTAATGCCATGTATTGGACAAAGTTGGTTCCAAAGTCAAAATCCTTATGTTCAGTTCATGGCTCCACCACTATATGGCTTTGGCAAATTGCCTTGCATTCCCATTATTTCATTGCTTCTCTTATAACATTGGAATAATAACAACATATATTTTACTAGATTATTATGAGAATTGAATGTGTTAAACATGTAACTTAGAAGAGTGTCTGGCAGCTGGGCGTGGTGGCGCACGCTTGTAATCCCAGTACTTTGGGAGGCAGAGACAGGAGGATCCGGGTTCATGGCCAGCCTCAGCTCTCTCTCTCTCTCTCTCTTTCTCTCTCTCTCTCTCTCTCTCTCT
>PVJS01004895.1:0-66774 GCA_004027185.1 Glis glis | reverse complement strand
CCCGCTACGCCCCCGGCCCTATTTTTTATACTTTATTTTGAAACCGGGTCTCACGAAGTTGCGGAGGGCCTCACTAAGTAGAGAGAGAGACAGGTAGAGAGAGAGAGAGAGAGAGAGAGAGAGAGCTGAGGCTGGCCGCGAACCTGGATCCTCCGGTCTCTGCCTCCCAAAGTACTGGGATTACAAGTGTGCGCCACCACGCCCGGCTTACTGTATTCTTTTTATAGTATTATACATGAAGTTGTTTTCTTAATTTCATTTTTGGATTGCTCATTGGTAGTATATAGAAATAGAACTGAGTTTTTTATATTGGTCTTATGTTCGGCAACCTTACTAAATTCATTTCTTAGCTTTAATTGTTGTTTTGCATATTCTCTAGGGTTTTTATATATAAGATATGTCATCTGAGAAGAGAGATAGATTGACTTCTTCCTTAATATGAATGCTTTTAATTTCCTTTTCTTTCCTAATCACCCTAGTAAAATAGTGAAATACTAAATAGAAGTGAGAGCAGACATCCTTGTGTTATTTCTGATCTTAGAGGCAAAACTTTCCCTTTCTTTGTCCTTAAGTATGATGTTGATTTTTTCCTAGATGTTGATGGTGTATTTAACATATATTTACATGGTATTATTCTTATACATATGTATATAGCTAAATTTGGTTTCAGTATTTTGTTGATTGTTGTGCTCATATTCATAAGAGATATTGGTCTGTGGTTTTCTTGTGGTATCTTTGTTTGCTTTCGAAGTAATGGCTTCATAAATTGAGTCAAGAAATACTCTTTTCTCCTCTGTCTTTTGGAGGAGTTTGTAAACAATTGCGTGCATGTATGTTAATGTCAATTTGACTTTCATTGTGATGTGAGACTATACTGCAATAAAAGCACATTAAAAAAATGTTTGGTAGAATTCAGCATTGAAGCCATTTGGGCCCAAATTTCCTTTCTGAATAGTTTTTGGGTTGTTGGTTTTTTTTCTTGCTTTTTGTTTGTTTACAAATTTAATCCCTCACTTGTGGATCTCTTAGATGCTCTATTTCTTCTTGACTCATTTTACTAGTTTGTATACTTACAGGAATTTGTGTATATCATCTACATTTTCTAATTCATTGGTATAAAATTATTGATAGTTGTTCTTTATAATCTGTTTTATTTCTGTAGGGTCAATAGTAAAGTTGCTTCCATGGTCTTTTCAAAGAATGAACTTTTGGTTTTATTGATTTATTTTTCTTGCTATAATTGGCCTCTGTAAAATGCACTAAAGCAGGAACCAAATTGCTACAAGTAGTTATATGATTGTATTATATGTTTGTTTACCCAGAAGTGTGTTGGTAGAATGGATTAATAAGATCTATTATAATCACTTGAAGAAAAGGTTGGGGTTTTTTAATGATTTGAATGGAAACATAGAAGATAAGCCTACCAGTTTATGAGAGGCAGATGGAACTTTGCTAACAATAAAGATGTTAGTTTCCCTTGAGATAGTAACTTTTAGTCAAGAGCAATAAGCCTAGAATTTTAAAAAAAATTTTTTTTAATGCATCAACTATTGGCTCAAATATTTCATGCAGGGATATCCTTTCAGTTTTAATATTTTTTTGTAGGTTGAACTTTTTCATAGAGATAAAGAAGCTTTTCAAGAAGAATATGAAACAGCTTCATTAGTAGATCAATCACAAGTCAGTCTCTATGAATATTTTCATATATCTCCTATCAAGGTAAGGGAGAATATGTCATTTTTATTTTCTCTGATAACGTAAATAATAGGAAATTGATTTGCGCTTGGGGGTATTATAGTATTTAAATTATGTCCTTTAATACACCAAGTGCTGTGTGCTTGCATGTTTGTGTCACTTTGAGCCTCATATGATGTATAATTACAATGCATTAACAAAATTATGAAAAAGCACTATAGATATTCTGTAACTTGACAATTATAAATAAGTAACAAAGGAATGATTCTTTAAATTTTTTTTCTTAAAAGAATTTTTCAACATATAGAAATAATAATGGGATCACCCATAGTATGTGCTTTTATTTTTATCTATTTTTATTGTACCTTAATTTTCTGTAAGCTGTTTGGTATATCATGTGTATATAAGTTTCACATTAATTTGTTAAATGTACTTGATTTAAGAATTGGACAATGAATTAAGTTAAAGTTTTTAACAAATTTTTCTAGTTACTTACATAATAGTGGAAGAAAATTATTATACAACTGTATATATAGAACATATATGCAGTATAACAAAAAGAAGTGCTTTTTAACTCACTTCATCATACTAATTCAATTCTAATAGTTGAAAATACAGCTTTTGGAGATTTTTTAGTTATTTTCAAGAGCTTCAGCTTCTAGGTTTTAATGTTATTAACAAAAGTATAAAAATTAGTATTTTTCTAGGTTTGCCAAAAGAATTGTATTGAAGTAATGATCATGTAATCTTTAAGTTGTTGAGCTTAAAATTTAAATAAAGCCATGCTGGATTTTAAGTTTCTTTAACTTTCTACCTACTAATTTTGGCATAATCTAGGTAACTTTGAAACTCTATAGTGTAGTAAATTTAAAATGAAACTGATTTTTAAAAGTTAAAATTGTCAGTATGAAGAAGATACCTTTAAATATTTATCTCTTTATCTCTTCAGTTGCATTTAAGTGTTTCACTGAGTTCAGGTAGAGAAGAAGCTAAAGATCCCGAAAGTCATGGAGGACTGGTTCCAGTTCACTCTTTAAATCTTCTGCTGAAGAGTATTGGTGCCACCCTTACAGATGTGCAAGATGTGGTTTTTAAGTATGTTCAACATTCACATTTGTAAACTGATGAACAGTCCATTTGCATTTATCTATAAAATTTGTAAATGAGAAAGCATATAAAGTATGTTGTAGGTCTGGGGAAAAGTGTCTTTTTTGCCTTTAAATGGAATATAATCAAAATAACACCAAAATTTTTATCTGTCCTTAACTACTAAATCACAGAATAATCATTAAATAATTTCCTTATGAAAAAGAGACACAGGCCATGTAATTTTATGCCCTTTAGAAAGCCTGGCCTGGGAAGGATTCCTAAAATGTGGATGCCAAAATGTGGTGCTTGAATGACGTGGCTTTGAAGCCCTTGAGATCAAAATTCTTAACATGATGAGTACCTGGAACAGAATGCATGCAGTGATAGGGAGGTGAAGGGAGAAGTTAAACCGGCTGTAATCACGAATTTGTATGTGAATGTGAGTAATGTAAGCTAATCAAGCAACTGACCCCAGAGAATCAAAGCGTCTGAGTGAAGACTTTAGAAAAGAATCAGCTAGCATGTCCAACTGGTATTAAGAACAGTATTGAGAATGAGTAAGTGTAATAAGAGGTAACTTTGAACCTAGATAAAGTTAGGTAACAGCCAAATAAAAGAATGTAGGTTTGGTGTCAGCAGAATAGGATCAAATTTCTAATAAACAGAAGATAAGAGCTTCCCAATTAGTAGATGAGGTATTTCCTGTAAGTGGGTTACTAGGAAGCTGACTGTGATTCCTTGGCTATCAGCTCAGCTCATTAGGCAGGATCTGCAACAGCAGAACCCTGGCCAGCCTCGTGCATTTACTTCAGTGTGTCAAACACTGTCTGTGTGGGCCATGAGAGAACAGAGTGGGAAATGGGTCTAGTGGTCCATGAATGGGATCCAGAGTCCCAGAATTCCCTTAACCGTGGTGATTCTTTTAGAGGTTAAGATCCATAGATTTTATCAGATTCTTAAAGCATTCTTTGACTATAATGTGTAAAGATGTACATGGGAAGATGTATTAGAAATTTGAAGAAAATTTCTAAAGAAAATAGATCCATTCACCAATATTAAAAACATTCTCTCCGTTCGTGTGTATGTACACACACGTGTGTGCTTTTTTTCAGACTTGCCTTTTTTGAACTCAACTATCAGTTCCATACAACATCTGAACTACAGTCTGAAGTAATAAGGCACTATTCAAAACAGGTTTGTCTGAGATTATTTTACAAAGGGACAAAATGATACAAACTAGTGAAACCTTATGTATTTTTTTCATTCATGTATGCTATAGATCAGTCAAGGAAATAAATAACCATTTTTAAAATTTTAAAACATGTTTTATTTTGTTTGTTCTCAGAATTGTTGAAAAAAACATAATCCCAATGACTCTCTGTGTGTGTGTGTGTGTGTGTGTGTGTGTTTTACTGGGGATTGAACACAGGGGCATTCTATCTCTGAGATACCCCCCAGTCCTATTTTTCTGTTTTGACACAGGGTCTTGCTAAGTTAACAAGGGCCTAGCTAAATTGCTGAGACTGGCTTCGAACCTGCGACCCTCCTATCTGGCTTCTCAAGTACTAGAATTATAGGCATAAACCACCACACCCAGCTTAATTTTTTTCTTTTACATTTTTTTAGTCACTATCAAATTTTTTCTGGATTAGAAATAAATCTTTTTTCTTTACAATGTAGTTTTTTTAAGTTATTTTATATCATAATTATACGGTATTGTATGTTTCATTGTGGCATGCTTGTATGTGCACAAAACCTAATTAGATGAATCTCATTCCTCTTTCCTTCCCTTCCTACTCCCCCTGTTTCCATTCCTCTACCCTGCTGGTTATCCTTCTGTTTTCATGAGATTCCCCTACCCCCTTTTTCTTCCCTTTTTTTGCTCTAGCTTCCATATATGAGAAAGAGGAAACATGACCCTTGACCTTCTGGGTCATTTCTGGCTTATTTCAGTTTACATGATGTTTTCCAGTTCCATCCAGTTTCCTGCAAATGACATAATTTCATTCTTCTTTAAATAAAATATTTACTAAGTAATTTATCACACTTATTTTAAAAATGGATCCAAGGAAATTTTTTGGCAACTGATGAACTCAGGATATTTTCAATGTAAAGATGTTGAGTCAGGTAGATACACTATTTTAACAGGTTTTTCCACCTCTAGAAATATTATTTTATTTCATGCTATAACTCAGAGCATCTGAGATACCTGTGGTGTAGTGGACAGATCACTGAGCATGACTTGAGATCTGGGTTTGTTCCCACTTTTGCCATACAGCTCCTCTGTGCCCCTGGGCATCATTTGACCCAGTCTATGAAATGGTGATGGTAATAACAGCTGTCAAAAATAATTGTACAAGCCGGGCGTGGTGGCGGATGCTTGTAATCCCAGTACTTGGGAGGCTGAGTACCAGAGGCTCGCAGGTTCATGGCCAGCCTCAGCTTCTTAGTGAGGCCCTCCGCAACTTAGCGAGACCCTGTTTCAAAATAAAGAATAAAAAATAGGGCTGGGGGTGTAGCGCGGAGGTAGAATGCCTCTGGGTTCAATCCCCAGTACTGAAAAAAAAAGAAAAATAATTGTACAAGTAAAATCATTTTAAATATTCTAGAACTATCATAAATTTAATGTCATATTATCTCATTGCAATACCAAACTGCTTTTTAAAAAGTAAGAATAGGGCCGGGCATGGTGGTGCACGCTTGTAATCCCAGTACTTGGGAAGCTGAGACTGGAGGATCCGGGTTCGCAGCCAGCCTCAGCTACTTAGTGAGGCCTCTGCAACTTAGTGAGACCCTGTTTCAAAATAAAGAATAAAAAACAGGTCTGGGGGTGTAGCTCGGAGGTAGGATTCCCCTGGGTTCAATCCCCAGTACCTCCAAAAAAAAAAGTAAGAATAGTGATGGATAAAGTGATACAGTGTAGGTGTTGAATTGGTAGCAAACATGCTAGCCGGAGAAAACTCTGTGTTTACTAAATAATTTGTAGGAATAGTAGGTCTAATGATCTGAATCAATGTTTGTTTTTCATTTTTAGGCCATTAAGCAGATGTATGTACTCATTCTTGGACTTGATGTTTTGGGAAATCCTTTTGGCTTAATTAGAGAATTTTCAGAAGGTGTAGAAGCATTTTTTTATGAACCTTACCAGGTAAAATAGTTATCTTTGTGTTGTGTAATGTTTCAAGCTAATACTTTTGAATAGATAATGCATTTCTACTATTAACTTAAGCTGTAGTTGTTAATAGATTTTGTGAGACACACAAAATGATGATACTTTGAAACAAACAATGGTAAGAGGTTTAGAGGAGATTAGAAAGAAATCTCTTCCTTTATCCTCAAAATTTAAATTTAGGATTCTGTTAAGATACACTGGCTTTTAAGTATTCTTTTGAATATAAAAGGTGGATAACTACAGACTATAATAGAAGAAAAATCACCATGTACAGGTAATCTTGATTTGCCCAGAAGTGTAGAACTGTCACAGCCATACAAGCAGACATCCTACAGAGCAATCTTAATAACTAATGGGAAGAAATTACGATGTTCTACAGCCCTTAAAACTTTGTCAAAACATTAAGAACTCTTCCACTTTCCCTTATAAAATGCCTAGGGTAATAAAAAAGTAAAATTAATATTTATTTTGTACATTGTAATATAAAACAGTAGAAACTAAGAATTTCAATGTCTTTTATTTCATTTTTAAAAAATGTAACAAGAGTAGTTTGAAATATGCTTGCTTTCTTTCCATCATATCATTGACAGTACAGTGTAAGAGTTCTTTGTATGCTTTGGTGAATTGCCAAACTCCTTTCTCAGTGTGGAACAGCTTCCAACATTACATCTTTTGAATGTCATGAAATTATCCCCAGAACTCTTTCCATGCGAGGTTTTTACTGACATCACTTCCTCAGGAGTATCTTTATTCTTTTGATTTTTTTTTTTTTTTGCAGTACCGGGGATTGAACGCAGGGGCGTTCTACCTCCGTGCTACGCCCCCGGCCCTATTTTTTATACTTTATTTTGAAACCGGGTCTCACGAAGTTGCGGAGGGCCTCACTAAGGAGAGAGAGAGAGAGAAACAGGGAGAGAGAGAGCTGAGGCTGGCCGCGAACCCGGATCCTCCGGTCTCCGCCTCCCAAAGTACTGGGATTACAAGCGTGCGCCACCACGCCCGGCCATCTTTATTCTTTTTATCACCACCACTTTCCTCATGTACATCAACCAGCTCACCTCTAAAAGTAAATGTAACTCTTGTTTTAATTATTTTTTATTTTGTCCCTTTAGGGGGCCATCCAAGGTCCAGAAGAGTTTGTGGAAGGAATGGCACTAGGACTTAAAGCCCTTGTTGGTGGAGCTGTTGGTAAGAAACTGAATACTAAGTTTTATTGTGCCGGAAAGCAATGACATATTTCCCTTTACTAACGATACTGTAATTTCCCTTAGGTGGATTAGCTGGGGCTGCCTCTAAGATCACCAGTGCAATGGCTAAAGGGGTAGCAGCTATGACAATGGATGAAGACTACCAGCAGAAGAGGAGAGAAGCCATGAATAAGCAACCAGCCGGCCTTAGAGAAGGCATTACTCGTGGAGGAAAAGGCTTAGTTTCTGTAAGAAATTTCATAGGCTCGTGAACATTTTAGGGAATATCTTTTAAGCCCATGTTCTGTGAATAGAGAATTAGACTTATGACTCTTACTTTTTAAGTTATTATTTGGATGTTATGGAGCAATGAGTGGTAGCATATAAAATACGTCAATAGCCTCCAAGAACATCCTATTTAAATAGTTAGGAAATATGTTAATTTTTATGGCATATATTTTTTTTTCTCTGTTTTTTTGTTTAAGCCACACTTGGTTCTTCTAAGCAAGGTGTATTGTAAATTTTCAATTTGTTTTCCCTCTAGGGTTTTGTAAGTGGCATTACAGGGATTGTTACAAAACCAATCAAAGGCAAGTATAGTAATTCCTTTGGGTGATATATATGACTAAGTCTTTAACAAATTGATTCTATTTTCATTCTTGATTGAATTGTCTAAAACTTTATTATTTTTTCTTTCTAGGAGCTCAGAAAGAAGGAGCAGCTGGTTTCTTTAAAGGTGTTGGGAAAGGTTTAGTTGGAGCAGTGGCCAGACCAACTGGAGGCATCATAGACATGGCCAGCAGTACATTTCAGGGAATAAAAAGGTAACTTCTGTTTGAAGTAAGATATGAGTGAAACGCTGAAGCCGTGAGAAATGAAATATATCTGCTATTTGGCTTTGGGCACTTAGTTATGAGCACTGTAATATGGCAGGCTGCATATGATTTCCTAATTTATTTTTATTTATTCTAAGTTGCCACAGTTATATAATTGCAACTTTATATAGAGTTCTTTGTGATTCATTTTCAGCAGCCATTCCTCTAAACAGTTTGGCAAGTTAAGCAAGCTTTTCAATTATCTTAATTGAAATACATTAATGTAATGCTATAAGTCAGTTATGAAATTGGCAAATATATTCTATATCCTTTTTTGAAAAATAAATAATGGCATTATATATTCCTTGATTCAAACTCAGTTTATCTTTACCATTCCTTTATGATCTTGTTTTGTTATAAAGCTATTATATTCATTCCCTCTCTCTTCCTTTTGTCTTTTTATTTTTATAATAATTTAGAATTAAGATGGGGGATAGGGATTGTTCTCCTTTTCTTATACCTTTAGTTTCATAAATACAGTGTTGAGTCACAGTCATCAGAAGCTCAAAAGTCAGTGAAACATAAGGAATTCAAAACATAGAGTTATGCAGGCCTCTGCCTAGAGCTGCTAGACTTACCTTCCATTGAACTAAAACCTCCAGTTCTTTACCCAGAGACGTTACCTTTAAGCATCAAAGGAAAAATAAAATATTTTTAGAAAAATAATAGACTAAGAACTATTGAAAAATGTACTTGTGAAAAAGGATGTTGAAACCAAAATAATAGGTTGTAATAACCAAAGGTAAAAATATAAATTAGTGGATGCATGTAATAGAGCTATAAGAAAACATTATATACAGATTAGTATAAAATAATAAATTGTAATTTGCAAAGAGAATGATTAGCATCAAGCTCTAATTCCATATTACTTCTTAAAAGCATATATGTTTTATTAGATGGAACAGGCTTTAAGGCAAAAAAACATTTTTTAATAAATGAGAGCAATAATAATTTTGACCTTGTATTCAATTCACAAAATAGCCTCAATTTTAAAAAGAAAATGATAAAATCATAAACCTTTCCAAACGTATAATTATAATGAAAGAATTTAACATTCTCTTGATTTTTATAGATCAGCAAGACAATAAAAACTATTGTGACTAAGTCACAACAAATAGTGACTATGCTATTTAATACATACAAGTTTTTATGTATTTCTGTAATATATAGTGATTAGATACTGTTCTGATCACTTCAGAAACCACCAATGGACATAATTAGCAATGTTCCTCTTTTCATACAGCTTACATTCTAATGGTAATAGACAAAAATAAGTAACTGGTAAAAATACATGATATGCCGAATAGTGAAAACCACTATGAAGACAAAGCAGATTAAAAAATCACCAGTGTGGTTACAATGAAGGTTGTTGTTTTACATTCATGATACTCAAGGTCACTTCAGTGGTACGATTGCATTTGAGGGGATGCCTGAAAGAAGTGAGGGAGTGAGCCACGTGAGAACACTTCAGGCAGAAAGAACAGCAAGTAGAAAGCCCTGGTGGAGGAGTGTGCTTGTCCTCTTTAAGGAATAGCAGGACCAGTGTGCCCAGGGCAGAGTGACCAGAGGGGAAAGTTGGAAAAGACATCAGGGCCTAAGCAGGGGATCAGATCACATAGAGCTTTTCTTAAGTTAGATGAGAAACCCATGAAAGGTTTTGGACCAGGGGAGTGATGTGCATTGGCTGCTGTGTTGAGAGTACACCACAGGTGGCCAGGGCTGAAGCAGTGGAGCCCTTCAGAGGCTTTTGCAGTAATCCAGGAGAGAGGTGATGGTCATTGACCAGATTAGAAGAAGGGGTTGTTTTCGACATGTATTTTGAAGGTAATGCCAATAAGATTCGTTGTCGAATAGGAAGTGGGATATGAAAGGGAAGTCATTAAGGATAATTCTAAAGTTTTTATATAAAGCCAGTGGAAGAATGGGGTTATCATTCCTTTTAAGGAAAGAAGGAGTTAGAAGATTCATTTAAAATATATTAAGCTTAGAATATCTTAGATACCCAAATGGAGATATTAAGTAGTTGTTTAGTATAAGAATCAGAAGTCAGCCAGGCATGTTGACCTAGTACATGGGAGGCTTAAACAGGATTACAGATTGGAGACCAGCCTCAGCAACATAGTGAAACTCAGCAACCTAGTGAGATCCTATTTAAAAAACAAAATATTAAAAAAGAGCTGGGGTGTAATCCGGAAGTAGAATGCCACCGGGTTCAATCCCCAGTACCACACACACACAAAAAAAGAATCTGAAGTAGTTTAAAAGAAAAGTCCAATCCAGAATTGAAAATTTGAGAGTGATAAGCCTATAATAGGGAGGCTAAAACATAAGATCACTTATAGAATGAGAGTGGAGAAGAGATGAGAAAGGTCCAAGGACTTGGTGCACAGGCACAACAAGTCTTGGAAATGAAGAGTACACAGCAAAAGAGACATAAAGTAATAGAAATTAAGATAGAACAATTGAGAAAGTAGTGTTTGAAAAGATAAGAAACAATTAGAGCTTGTACTATTGTTTAGAGGAAAAGAGAAATTCCTACCCTCCCATTCATCTTATGTGAGGGTGTTATTAAGTTTGATTTGAAAATCAGATGTTGTACTTAAAATAGAAGATGGTATTTCCCCCTCTTTGTTTTGCAGTCCTCTCTGCTTAGAGTACTCTCCCCCCAGTTATCAGCCTCCTTATTCAAAAGTTTTCTTCCCACTAAGGCTTTCTGTGACCACTCCAAAATTTCATTTTACCACCCACCCTTACTCTAAATACTGGATATTTCTCTTCCTTCTTTGTTTCATCTCTTTAGCTTTTTGACCACAATTTAATATACTATATTTTTTACCTTGTTTGTCTCTCCTGCTAGAATGTAAGTTCTCTGAATGCAGTGGCTCTTGTCCTTTTCCACAGCACTTAGGATATTGCTTAACATGTGGTAGTCTCTTTTTTTTAAATTGAGATTATGGTAGATTTACATGCAGTTGTATGAAATAATGCAGAAAGATCCTTTGTACGTGGTATTATGTGTTCAGTGGCCACTGTAACAAATTATCAAAAACTTGGTGGTTTAAACAATAGAAATTTATTCTCTCACCGCTCCAGAGCCCAGAATTCTGAAATCCATCAGATCTGCCTATTCTGGACATTGCATATAAAAGGAATCATATAACATGTGGCCTTTTTTGGCTGTTTTTTAAAACTTGGTATTATGATATTTTCAAGGTTAATTCGTGTTGTAGCACAAAGGAGAGCTTCATTCCTTTTTATGGCTGAATAATATTGTATGGATATACCACCTTTGGTTATAAGTTTTTGTGTGGACATATGTTTTCATTTTCCTTTATGTATGTATTTATTTTTGTACTGGAGGTTGAACCCAGAGGCATTCTACTAAATTCAGGCTTTGGTCCATTTTGGTTAATTTTTGTATAGGATTCCAAATTTATTTTTTCGTTTTTATATACTTTTATTGGTGCATTATAGTCTTGCATCATATTGTAAACCATGTTGACAGTGACATACATGCACATAGCCAAATTTATTTTTTGTATGTGTATATCCAGTTGTTCTAGCATCATTTGTTGAAAAGAATACTTTTTCCCCATTTAATAGTGTTGGTACTTTTTTCAAAAATCAATTGACTGTAAATTTGAGGGCTTATTTCTGGACACACAGTTCTATTTCATTGATCTTTCTACCCTTATGCTAGTAACACACTCTTTTGATTACTGTAGCTTTGTAGTGTTTTGAAATCAAGAAGTGAGAGTCCTCCAGGTTAGTTCTTTTTCAGAATTGTTTAGATATTTTCTGAGTCATATGAATTTCAGGATCAGTTTGTCAATTTCTACAAGAAAAAAAGGCAGCTAGGATTTTGATACAGATTGCACTGTGATTCAGTAGATCATTGGGGAATATTGCTATTTTAATATCTTACAATCCATGAAAATGTGAAGTCTTTCCCTTTATTTATGTCTTCTTTAATCACTTTCAATATTATTTTGTAATTTTCAGTGTGTAGGTCTTACACTTCTTTTAAGTATTTGTTTTTGATAAATAAATGGAATTATTTTCTTAATTTTTGGATTTTTATTGCTAATGTATAGAAATACAGCTGGTTTCTATATATTGACTTTTTTTCTGTAACCTTACTGAACTTATTTGTTAGCATTTAATAAATATTTTGTAGCTTTCTATATATAAGATCGTGTCATCTGAGAATAGAAGTACTTTTACTTTATCTCTGATCTAGATGCCTTTGTTTCATTTTCTTTCCTGATTGCCCTGGATAGAGCATTTAGTCAGCATTGACTAGGCATACTAAAAGCAGAGATGCCTGTTTTGTTCCTAATCTTGGTGGGAAAGCTGTCAGACTTTCACCATTAAGTATAATGCTAGCTATGGCTTTTTCATAGATCCTTTATCATAATGGTTGAGGAAGTTCTCTTCTAGTCTACTTTGTTAAGGGTCTTTATTACGGAAAAATGTTAGATTTTACTCGATTTATTTATTTTCTGTGATTGAGATACTATTTTTCCTTTGTTTTATTAATATAGTATATTACATTAATTGATTCATACGTTGAACCAGTATCGCATGCCTGGGATATATCTCATTTTATCATGATTTATAATCCCTTTTATATTTTGCTGGATTTGGTTTTATAGCATTTTGTATATTTATAAGGGTTATTGGTCTGTAGTTTTCTTGTGATGTCTTTGCCTGGTTATTGTGCCAGAGTAATACCATCTTCATAGAATAATGTGGGAGGTGTTCCCTCATCTTTAAGTTTTTGAAGAATTTGTGGTGCATTGGTGTTATAATTAAAATTTTCTTTAATTATATGTTAAAACTCATCAGTGAAGCCATCTGGCTTTGACTTTTATTATTGGTAAGTTTTTAATTTACTAATTCATCCAGCTATTCCACTCCTGGGTATCTTTCCAAAGGGACTGAAATCCGAATATTGTAGTAACATATACATATCCATGTTTATAGCAGCACAATTCACAATAGCCAAATGGTGGAATCAACCTAGGTTTCCATCAACACGTGAATGGATTACAAAATTATGGGATTTACACACAATGGAATTCTACTCAGCAATAAAGAAGAACAAAATTATGTCATTTGCAGGAAGATGGATGGACCTGGAGAACATCATGTTAAGTGAGACTAGCCAGTCACAAAAAGTGAGGGGTCATATGTTTTCTCTAATATGTAGAAGCTAGGGAGTAATTGGGAACCAGACGAACTTCAGATAATGGAGGAAAAACTGCATCGGAGTCAGGGAGGTGGTCTAGGGGAAGGAGCAGGGGAGAGGGAGGATCAATGAAGGAATTATTTCCATTCACTGTGTACATATGTGAGAGTACCAATGCCAGTCTCAGTGTCCTGTATGGGAAAGGGGAGAGTGGGGAGGGAGCTGGGGAAAAGCTCACGAAGTTCTGTGTGTATGTATGTCACTATCACTATGAACTATCTTACGATGTGAGAATATAAAGCACCAATAAAAGTATAAAAAATGTTCAGAGGTGAAATTTAAAAAGTAAATTGCTAATTCAATCTCTTTACTTAACATAGGACTAGAAAATTGTTTTTTGAGTCCGTGTCAGAATTTATCTTTGTAGGAATTTTTCCAATTTAGGTTATCTAATTTGTTGATGTACACTTATTCACAGTATTCCCTTATAATTATCTTTATTTCTGTAAAGTTAGTAGTAGTGTCCCCTCATTCATTCCTGATTATTAGTCCTTTGAGTCTTCCCTCTATGTCAGTCTGGCTAGTACTTTGTCATTTTTGTTGATCTTTTCAAAAAATGATTGATTAATTGATTCTATTTTTTTCTGTTTATCTCTGCCTTTTATCATTATTTCCATCCTTCAGCTAGGTTTGGGTCTAGTTTGCTTTTCTTTTTCTATTTTCTTAGGTATAAAGTTATATTATTGACTTTAGATCTTTTTTCTTTTCTAATAGAGACATTCACATCTATAAATTTCCCTCTGAGCCCTCTCTCTGCTACAGCTAATAAGTGTTGATATATTGTGCTTTTATTTTCATTCATCCCTAAGTAGTGAATTTCCCTTGTGATTTTTTTCTTTGACCTTTCATTATTTAGGCTTATTTAATTCCCTACTTTTTTAATTTCCCAAATTCTCTTACAAATTTCAGTTTTATTCCATGTAGTCAGATGGAATATACTTGTATGTTTTCAGTATTTTTTTAGTTATTGAGACATCTTTTACAGCCCAAAATATAGTATATCCTGGAGAATGTTCCAAGTGCATGTGGAAAGAATATGTAGTCTGCTGTGGTTAGATTGAATGTCCTTACATATATCTGTTAGGTTTAGGTGGATTAGAGTATTGTCCAAGTTTTCTGTTTTACTGATCTTGTCTAGTTGGTATCCATTGTTGAAAATGGGTATTGAAATCTTCCTCCATTATTGTTGAATTGTGTTTTTCTCTTTTATATTGTCAGTTTTTATTTCATGTATGAGGGGACTGTTTTGTTAGGTGTCTGAATGTTTGTAATTTTTACATTTTCTTGTTGGGTTGATCTTTTCTCATTATAAAGTATCCTTTTTTCTCTCTAATGAGAATTTTTTGTTTAAATGCAATATTTTTTGGTTTTAGTATAACTATTCCAGCTCTCTCTCTCAGTTACTGCTTATATGGCATGTCTTTTTTTTCCATATTTTTATTTTCTGCCTCTTTGTATCTTTGATTCTAATGTGAATTTTTTTGAACAACACATAGGTGGATCATTTTTATTTATTCTGCTTTGAATAGGAGAATTTATCCATATGTATGTACCCAAAACCATACACAAAAAATGTTAAATAATTACCATAACAAATTCATCAATGCGTAAATGTGTTTGAAATAACATACATCTATCCAAAGTAGGAGTAAGAGCATTTGAACATTAGAAAACCATGTGATAGCCGGGCATGGTGGCACACACCTGTGATCCCAGTACTTGGGAGGCCGAGACAGGACGATCTCAGGTTTGAGGCCAGCCTCCTTGGCAATTTGGTGAGGTCCTTTAGCAACCTAATGAGACCCTGTTTCAAAAAAAAAAAAAAAAAATTAAATAGGGTTGGAAGTAGAATAGCTTGGAGGTAGAATGTCCCTGGGTTCAACCTACATTACCAAAAAGAGACAAAAGTGTGTGATTCCTGACATTAATAGGTTAAAAGAGGTAAACTATATGATCATAACGATGACTACAAAAGAAATCCTTGTTTAAGATTCATTGTTCATTCAAGATTTTTAAAAACAATAACAAAAAGGTTATCACACTAAAAGTGTAAACTTCTTGTATTGATTAGGATGACTTCAAAAAAAGTGTTACTAATAGCTGTGCTTTATGGAGAAATCTAAAATGTTAAGCTTTCCTTATGAAGTCAGGAATGAGATAAGGATGCCTGTAATCTCTTCTTGTATATAGAATTCTTACTAGAGGAACTAGACAACATAATAGGAAAAGAATATGAAATTAAATTGGAGCCTGGCGTGGTGGCGCACGCTTGTAATCCCAGTACTTGGGAGGCTGAGACAGGAGGATCAGGGTTCGCGGCCTGCCTCAGCTTCTTAGTGAGGCCCTCCGCAACTTAGTGAGACCCTGTTTCAAAATAAAGAATAAAAAATAGGGCTGGGGGTGTACCCCAGAGGTAGAATGCCCCTGGGTTCAATCCCCAGTACTACAAAAAAAAAAATTAAATTGGAAAAGAATACTCTGATTATTGTCACCAAAGTCCAAGAGAATCTATTAACAAACTTCCTTATAGTTTTATATTTTCCAGAGAATTTATATTACATATATCACAAAAGCAAATCTGGGCACTGTGGCACAGGCTTGTAATTCCAGTACTTGGGGGCTGAAAAAGGAGAATCATAGGTTCCAGTCCTGCTCAGAGTAATTTAGCAAGACACTGTTACAAAATAAAAAATTAAATAAAAATTAAAATAAAAATTAAATAAAAATAAAAAATTAAATAAAAATAGAAAATTAAAAGAGGCTGGGGGTATAGCTCAGAGGTAGAATGCCCCTGAATTCAATCCTTAATACCATAAAAAATAGATTCAATCCTTAATACCATAAAAAAATAGAAGAGAGGTGGTATTATTAATTTTATCTCAAAGAAGATTCTTTTTAATAGTTGCATTTTATAATGCTTTTATAAGTCTTTGAATAATGTTTTAAATCAAATATGTATATATAATTTGATTTAAAACATTAAATCAAAATATATATAAATAAAATAAATATATATAAAAGTATATATATATATATATATATATATATATATATATTGTTTTTTCTTTTCCTAGAGCTACAGAGTCATCTGAAGTAGAAAGTCTCCGACCTCCTCGGTTTTTTAGTGAAGATGGAGTTATTAGACCTTACAGATTGAGGGATGGTACTGGAAATCAAATGCTACAGGTAAGGGAAGAAATATCTTGTAAAATAAATTCAATTATATACTAGATTTTGGGGGGCTTTTCTCTGTTCTGCTTAATTCCTTTCTTAAATTTCTTATATTTACTTACACTTCAAAGTATTTATTTACTATAAGTTTTTTTTCTTTTTTACAGGCATCAAAAAGTTTGATATGAAAACAGTTAATGCATGACTTTGCAAGTAAAAGCCAACAGTAGATTTTAGTCTTAAAATTTACAAACTACATACAGCTGTTTCAGCTTTTGTATTGGTAACTTTTTAATAGGAATTTTAGTGAATCTGATCTTTTATAGATTATTGTTAGTTCTGCACTAGATTTGTTGTATTTGTTGAAAGACAATGTATCTTTCGTACCCTCATTGTTGGTGGTACACATTTAGCCAGTTAGAGCATTTCTGTTTGTGTTACTTCCTTCCATTAATCCATTACTAGCTTTTATACCAGATACAATCCTTACCTCCAATTAGGAATGAAGAAAGAAAAATAAATCTCAGGAGCACTGCCATTGCAGATGATTCATGGGTTCTTATGCTTTACTTTTGAAGATGCTCAAAAGACCATGATCTTCCTACTTCACTGTAGTCTATGTAAAACCTTAGGAGATGTGATAGGTAGTTCACATGTAAGCTAGTATCTTCGAGTTAGGAAGGTTAGCTTTTGGAACAATCAATGATTTGAGGTAGAATGTTTTGTTCAGACAACTTTCTTACTTGATGAATCAAATTGTAAACCCCGGATTATGGTATAGGTAAAATAGTAATCATATATACTAGACTATACCAGTGAAATTTTTTTTTCTGTGGTTTGGATGTGGAATACTAAATTAAACCATTTGTTTGAAAACAAATAAGGAATCATTATGTTGTATAGACTTAAAAATATTCACAGTAATAATAAACTGTCAATATGTGGAACTTCCTTTATAACTTTGATATTTTAAATATTTTAATGTTTAAAATAATCAGCCTAAAGCTTTAAAACTTTAATATTCTACCTACTACATGCAGAGTATATAATAATTCATAAAATATACTTCTATATCTTTCTCTGAGCTTTCTAATATATTAAATGTAACCATAGAGTTAATGTACAGTATTTAGCAAAGTGATTTTGTATTATAATTTTAAAATATTTTTAAAGCATCAAAATCTTGCATGTTAGAAAAGAATTAAAGAATTGACAGTTTAGAGGTTTTACTCTAAAGGACATACTGCAAAATCTCTACATTGACAGTGTATCATTCTTTGAAGTTGCAGAAGTCATCTATGGCTAATATAGTTGAACATTTCTAATACCTGCCTTACCTGCCTTACCTTGGAAAAGCACAATTAATATGTTACTAACATTTTACTAAACTGAAAGTTGAATGGTTTTCAAATCAACTCTTAAAAAACTAAAAGTATTTCTTGAAAGCTATTTTAATAAACTTACTAGAAAGTAAGGACCAGTAGTGAGTGAGAAGTTAGGAATATACAATCCTCATTATGAAGCAAAAGATTATTATATATAAGGAAGCTATGAGTTACCAAAGATGTCTCATGGTTGATAATTTTTAAGTGGCAAGTAAATTTATTCTACATCTTCATTAATTGTTTTCTGAAGCTCTAAACTTTAGGGTTTAAAGCATGACTTTCTATGTATCTTTTTAAAGATTTATATTATTTTTAGTAGGCCAGTCTTAGCATTTATTGCTAAAAGAGCTCTTTCATTGACTAAAAACTCATACTCTTTGTCAGCCATTACTTATTTTTCAGCAAGTGTTAAACACAGTATTAGCTGGAATACCTGTAAAGAATTCACCAGATGCCTTAGGATGTTTGCAATTAGCATTATTTTCTTACATGTATAAGAAGCAGATTGTTGTTCTAACAATACTGGTGATTTAAAAAAAACTCTATTGTATTATTAGCAAAAGCATTAAGCTGTACGAATACCAGTACTATGGAAAATAATTAGATGACATGTAAACTGGATTTAAAATCTCATCTGCCTAGATTTCATCTAAGTGACAGTGCCTTAGAAAATGTGTTATACTGTCAAATGTTCTTCCTTTTATTTTCTTATTTTCTAAAAAGGGAGCTTTGGAGTCAATAAGTTATATATCTTCATATATAATAATTAGATATAAAATATATTTTCAGTGCATACCTTTCTATCTAGAAAGCAACGTATTGTTATAGTGCTTCCCAGTAGTCAATTTGTTGCCTACTAGAGAAGTAGAATAATTTTAATATATTCATAGAACACCTAATTGATAGCATAAAACCATTTTATAATCTGGGTCTGTATAAACCAATGCAGTTTTGTCTTAATTATGGAATATTAATCCATGATCACAGCCTGAGTCACAGCCAAAAATCTGCTTTGAAATTATTCTAACTCCTTGAACATTTCATAATTTTACATGTTTTCCAAGCAGTTTTCCATCTTGACTAACCTTTATGCTTCTTTTTTCCTTTACCATGCTTACAGAAAATTCAGTTCTACAGGGAATGGATTATGACTCACAGTAGCAGTAGTGATGATGATGATGACGATGATGATTAGTCAGATCTAACTGTTCAGATTCACATTCTCTATCATTTTACTTGGAATATTTTATTACCATGTTCTGTATGGCTGCTATCATAATGCCCATGTGTCCATTTTTAGGGAGGTAAAACACTTTTTGCTTATAGTGTTTTTGAACATCATGATAAAGCAAATTAATTGCATTATTTAAGCACAGAAAAAAATGTATTTTACATCCAACGTAGAGCACACTATATATTATAGATTTGCTTTTATTTATCTCATAGCTTTTGTATTATACAGTTTGTCTTTAAGATTTAAGGTTAAGTTTAATAGCTTTTAATGTTCACTAGTTTTATTTCAGATTTTCTGCTTGTTAGCAAAACACCTTTAAAAATGTTCTCTGTAAATGTTCGGGCTGTAATGTAATACCATTGTGTAAAAAAAGAGGAAAAATAGAAATAGCCATTCAATGTTTTATATTTATTTAGCATCTTAAAAGTATTTTTGTCAAGTTTCTTTTAATAATAATAAACTTATAGAACTTTTGAAGCTGTGTGAATTTGTTGTTCTATTCCAGAGTCATATAGGTTGAACTACTATTATAAAAACCTTCCTGCTGAGCATGGTGGCACACACCTAGAATCTCAGTACTTGGGAGGCTGAGACAGGAAGGATTGCAGATTTGAGGACAGCCTCAGCAACCTAGAGAGACCCTGTTTCAAAATAAAAAAATAAAAAATGGCTGGGGGTGTAGCCCAGAGATAGAATGCCCCTGACCAGTATAACAAAAACAAAAACTTCCTGATTTGTCATAGAATGTTAGTGAAATAGTTTATAGTCTGAGAATGAAAAAAACTATTATTTACTTCTTTGGTTTACTTTTATTGTCTCATTTTATATTTTTGTGAAACAGTGAATAAAGTTGCTTTTTATAGTCATTATATTTACCTGCTAATTTACATATCCATATACTATATCCCTACTACAAAATGTTATGAATTCAGGACATTAGAATTTTTGTAGTAAACTAATTTGTGTATTTTTTTCTGGATAGTATGGGAAAATGTTATCTGTGTTTCAAGGATTCATAAGCAAATCTATTTTAGGTTTTATATACTGAGGTGTTGGTGTTTTTTTTTATTTCAACTTAGATAAATTTAATTCTCTTGTCCATCCGTTGTACTTAAAAAAAACCCTCTAAAATATGAGCGATTCTTAGTAGTTACTTAATTTGTATGACTGCTATGCTTTTAGATCAACAAAGGAACATTTATGTTGAATTATGTTAAAATCTTTGTTTATATTGAGTCTTAGATTGTATTGAGCTTTAGGTTGTAAACAATAATTGGCTTTTTGTTTAACTTTTGGTTTGAGTCAACCCATGATTTCTGAGTTTTTCTTAATTCTTAGGTTTGTCAATCTTTTATTTCTATAAATCTGTATTCTCTATTCTTTGAAAATGAATACTAGATTTTAAAATATTGGGCTTGACCAAAGCAAAACAGAACAGCTAAAAAATAATCAGCTGTTTTGAAATTTCTACCTGCCTTAAATTCATTCAAATTAAAATGAAATTGGGGTATGCATACTAGGGACTAAGAAATAGGCAAATGACAAAGACTTTATTGTTTTTATCACAGTAATACTCATCGTTTTGGATTAATTAAAAACAGTGATCGTGATAATAGTTCTGATATCGAACACAACTTCTATTTGTTACTGTTCTGCCACCGTTGGCCAAAATCACACAAAAACTACTGCTTCTATCATAATCTAGAAAGAATACAACCTATTGTTATATATTGTAAGTACCTGAGGAAAGAAAAGTCTGGAAATGATTTCATTGGCTCTGTGTTAGTCAGCTTTGCATCGTTGTGACCAAAATACCTGACGAGAACAACTTCAGGAAGGAAAAGTTTATTTTGGCTCCCAGTTTCAGAAGAGTCAGTGCATGGTTGGCCCGCTCCATTCCTCTGGGCTTGAGGTGAGGCAGAGCATCATGGTAGAAAGGCATGGAGGAGGAAAGCTGCTCAGCTCATGGCAGTCAGGAAGCAGAGAGGAGATAAACCTTCCCAGGGTATGCCCCCAGTGACCTGCTTCCTCCAACTAGGTTCTACCTCAGTAATTCATGTAGCTATCAATGGATTAATCCTCTGATGAGGTCTAATCACTTCCCAAGAGCCACAGTCCTGAGCACATGAGTCCAGAGGGGACATTCCAGATCCAAACCTTACGGTTTTTACATTTCAGCTTTGCTAGGCACAAGGTCTTCAAAAATAGAGAATGCTAAGCTACTGCTTGGAAGACCAAGCTTCCTGTGGTTGGTCTGTGATATTTAGTTCTCTAGTACCAGTTTCATAAAGATGATCTTATTAACACTTTCTATTTCTTATTATAGGTCTGGAAAAGGTTCTGGTTATTTGAGCAATGATTTGCCATTTTAATGAAAATCGGAAGTAGGATTATATTTCTTTAAAATATCCTCAGCCAGGAGTGGTGGTGCACGCTTATAAGCCCGGTACTTGGGAGGCTGAGAGAGGAGGATCACAGGTTTGCGGCCAGCATCAGCTACTTAGTGAGGCCCTCTGCAACTTAGTGAGACCCTGTTTCAGAATAAAAATAAAAGCCGGGCGTGGTGGTGCACGCTTGTAATCCCATTGCTTTGGGAGGCGGAGACCGGAGGATCCAGGTTCGCGGCCAGCCTCAGCTCTCTCTCTTTCTCCCTATCTCTCTCTCTCTCTCTCTCTCTCTCTCTCTCTCTCTCTACTTAGTGAGACCCTCCGCAACTTCGTGAGACCCGGTTTCAAAATAAAGTATAAAAAATAGGGCCGGGGGCGTAGCGTGGAGGTAGAACGCCCCTGCGTTCAATCCCTGGTACCGCAAAAAAAAATTAAAATAAATAAATAAATAAATAAATAAATAAATAAATAAAAATAAATAAGGCTGGGGGGTGTGGCTCAGGTAGAATGCCCCTGGGTTTAATCCCCAATACCACAAAAAATAAAATAAAATTTAAGAAATTTAAAAAAAAAAAATATCCTCAACTGTAAGAAGATTTAAAACAATATTACAGTAACTAATGAACTTTACTGAGGTGGTCTTAGAGTTTTGTCATTCTTCAATTTTTAGCCCTTGGAAGCAAAATATGTCCTTGTACAGTATAATTGCCCTTTTCTGTTTCTGTTATTCTGCCACAGTGAAATAGTCTTTTCAAGTTTCATAGAACACAGGTAGTAATGGGTCTTCCATTTTTGTAAAAGAAAAAAGTCACATTTATTAGAGAAAAATAATTGAACACTGCAAATTGCTCTATTGTTTTATTCCATTATTTTCTTTTTTTTTTTTGCGTTACTGGGGATTGAAACCAGGGGCATTCTACTTCCGAGCTACACCCCCAGCCCTGTTTTTTATTCTTTATTTTGAAACAGGGTCTCACTAAGTTGCAGAGGGCCTCCTCACTAAGTAGCTGAGGCTGGCTGCGAACCCAGATCTTCCGGTCTCAGCCTCCCAAGTACTGGGATTACAAGTGTGCACCACCACGCCCGGCCCTTATACCATTATTTCTTGATGGAGATGTAGGACTAGACAAAAATATATCGTTGTTCCTCATCAAATTTGTAGAAAATTTGATGTTAAATAAGTTCACTTTTGAGATTCCAATGAGGTAAACAGTTCTTTTGTTTATTAATGGTATTGTAATTAACTGGAACTTTCATTAACTGGAACTTTCAAATGGTACCTGTCTAATAGGAAAGTCTAGTGAGAAAGCTAATTTTGAAAATTGATTGTGTGTGTAATATCATACCTTTCCATATCTTTTAACTTTATTTATATTCCAAATTTTTACATGACCATTGCTTATATGTAGAAAGTGGGAGGGAAGATTCTCCCTAAGAGAGTGATTACCATTAGGGATTCTTTATTTTCACTTGTGTCTTCCTTACACTTGAATAACATATTGAAAACTAAAAGGAAGAAAATCTTTTTAAAATCCTAAAATTGTGTACTCCCATGACCATGGATAATTAATCTAAGTTTATAAGTGCCTATAAATGAAATTAATTAGCACTCACATTGGACATAAAACAAATATAAATTCAGAATAATATTGTGAACTTTCTGTATAGAAACATTGTGAAGTTTCTGTAGAGAAAGAAATCAAAGTAAATTTTAATCAGTACTATATAAGTTTTAGTTTTTGAAATCATTCAAAAACTTACTGATACAAGTTTGTGTTGATTTTAACATCATGTTATTAAAATGTATATCTAGAGCCATTATAGAGACATGAGTAAGACATTAATATTCTGTATAAAAGACATGCTATTGTATTTATGTCTCAAGGTCGTATACACTAAAGAAAATGACTGATAAAGTAACTGATTTGTCTCTTTTAAATCCTATGATGGAATTTGCATTAAACTTTCCTTTGGTGATGGGAGGAGGGCCTGAAACAACCGTTGAAACTGTCCTTGAGCACTTCTCTACTGCATCTTCAAGCCTCAGGTTTTTTTGTTTGTTTTGTAGCTGTCCTTACAAATGAATGTATAATAGGCTCAAAATATTAAAGGTCCTATGAGGTTTAAATAAAATGTTAAATGTACACACACACACACACACACACACACACACACACACGATTAGATCAATTAGCAATTACAAGTATGTGAAAAGAATGTCATTTTTATTCATGATTTTCTCTTTGCTCCTTTGGGATAAACGAAGATCAATTAAAAACATTTAGACTGTTAATTTAATCTTAAATTTCAGTGGATGAATGTCTGAACACAAAATATTATAGAAAGTCTTGAATCAAAGAATAAAACACGATTTCAAGTAGGTCTGTAGTAGAGAACCAACACACATAAATAGAGTGATCAAAGATTTACCTAAGTATATGTAATTTGTTATAGTTGAGCATGTTATATTTTTCCATTATAAATTATCATTTGCAAATAACATTTTAACTACATTATGTCCACAAAGATTTTATGAATATAATCGATAAAACTTGGCATTTCTATGAATTTAGAATTTTCAAGACGCACACTTACCTGAAAAACCTAAATCTCTCTTGTGAATTAATTCACTGACATTAATTCTCATTTTACAATTGTAATATCTTACAGAAGGTATGAACACTTTCAAAAATTATTTTCTACATTGTTATAGTAATAGGTGCTCATTAAAGAAGAGTAAAAAACTGTAGAAAAGGAAAAATTGTCCTTTGTCTCCCTACCATTTACAGTATATTTTCTTTTTAGTTTTTTTTCATTCACACAGTTATGATCTAAATATACGAATCATTTTATGCTTTTATTTTATTATAAATCTTTATAAACAGAATTATTAACATCTGGCCAGGCGTGGTGGCGCACGCTTTTAATCCCAGTACTTGGGAGGCTGAGACAGGAGGATCACAGGTTTGAGACCAGCCTCAGCAAGTAGCGAGACTCTCATCAACCTAGCAAGACCCTGTTTCAAAATAAAATAGGGCTAGGGGTGTAGCTCAGTGGTAGAATGCTCCTGAGTTTAATCCCCAGTACCAAAAAAAGAGAAAAAGAATTATTAACTAACTTCATAAGACTAGTCTTTGTTTCTGAGGTACATAAATGTCCAGAAGAACCTTTTCTTTGTTTTTATAGCTGATATAGAAGCTTTTTCTTAATTGAACATGTTTCTACCTTTTGACATTTCCTTTTAAAAAATATTTCTTCCCCTTAATAAATTTTCTCTTAAAATGTGTGAGTGTATGTGTGTGTATAATCCCTATGTCCATTGTATGTGAATGTTGAGAGCCAGGGTGTACCAGGGAGGTAGTATATTCTTTACCATTTCAGGCATTTTTGAATTTTATCTATGTTGTCTTTGAGTCCTTTACAAAGATATCATAGTTGCCATTACATAACTGCAGAAGGGAGGCTGTTTTTTGTTTGTTGTATATTTCTTTTCTTTCAGAAATTACAGATGTTTATAATTAGCTTCAAACACTGCCTTAGTAGCAATTGGACAACAACTGCCTTCAGCCGTCGTGGTCTATCCTTTTACTTCAGGAGGAGAAGTACAACCAATCTGGAAGAAAGGGCTTAAAAATAGCTGTCAGATCACCAGAGTAGTGCTGAACACTTCTGGCTTCATCTGAAATTTTGAGTAAGTGAACAAGATCTAGGAGACAAGGCTTGCCAGTTCTCTTTTCACTCTAACTCTCCCTTTCCAGAAGGGTGCTTCTGAGTGAGATAAGAAAACTGAGCCATGGTTTGTTATCCAGGCAAATGATGAGTTCCTAGCACCTCAGATAAAGCAGAGCTCATGGAAAATGAGGTTCCCTGTCCAACTTGGATGCGATTCTCATGCGTCACTTACTAGTTTAGTAGAATCTCTTGGATACTCTTTGTCACATTATTTTCTAGGACCC
The DNA here is from genome assembly GCA_004027185.1 of Glis glis. Taxonomy (NCBI): domain Eukaryota; kingdom Metazoa; phylum Chordata; class Mammalia; order Rodentia; family Gliridae; genus Glis; species Glis glis. The sequence goes on along the minus strand of PVJS01004895.1, from coordinate 41,372 downwards.
AGATTTTTGAACCTTTAGTAGTAGTATGTCCCACCACATTTATTTTGGACCCATAGAACCCCATTTTGAACCTTCCAGTGGTATGTAAAAAGACTTTTTGAATGAGACTTTGAAAGTAATTATGTCTTCCTCTGGAGGTGCTTGCTCCACTTAGGAGAGGTTCAGGTTTTTTCTTCACAAGTATAAAATGAATTTATTAATTCTCATTTTTAATAGTGACTTGAATGAGGCTAATTTGATTTTCAATTCTCTACAGTTGTCATTATTACATTTGTTAAATTAGTAAATATATTAAGGAAAGGTGGTAAACACTATTATAATAGAAATTCAGTACATTTTAACATAAAAAAAAACCCTTGTATGTTAAGCTCAGACAGATTACATTTGAGTCTTACCATCTTTTTACCAAGGATGTATAAATAGAGCGAAAGCTTGACGTAAGTATTAGTTTAGAAGTTCTTCAGTCTTAATTAAGCTAAAGGCTCTAAATTCTGACTCCAGGCTTAACTTTACTCATGACTTCTCTACTGGTGTGTTAGAGCCCTGACTACTAATTTCTTGTCCTAGCTTCTTTGGACACATACAAAGATTTGTCAGCATAAGCTGAATTTAGTAAAACTCATCTGGAAACGTGTGTGCGTGCGCGCGCGCGTGTGTGTGTGTGTGTGTGTGTGTGTGTGTGTACATGTGCTCTAAAAATAGTGGTTAGGATTTTAGACTTTAGTAAAAGTTATGAAAAGTGTTTTTGTTGTTAGCTAAATGTCCTGTGAAAGAAAGGATATGTTTGTTTGCCAAATGAACTCATTTTTATACAAAATTCAGTTGTAGGCCTCTTCATTCATATGAAAAAATGTAATGTCACCTATGAAAATAAGCACCATGTCTCTGGGTTTTTGTCAGCCTTTAGTTATAAATTCAAACGATGCATACTAGTCACTTCTTGATGATAACTCTAATGAACTGTAATGGCATGTGAAAATTTTACCATTAAAGTACCCTATGGGAAGCATTGTGGAGAAATATACATTTAGATATATTTTTGTGGTACTTCAAATTGGAAGTACTTGTTTTAGAGAGCTCATGAAGATGCCTTTGGGTATGGAAGGCTGGCTGTTTCTTATGAAGTTAACCTTTGTGGAATAAACTGCCATGCTACTTTGAATTTTTAAATTGCCAAAAGAATAAAATGTATAATTACATATGTACAAGTAGATTTTTGCATGGTTTATATGAATACAAAGAAAAAAATTTAATGTCATGTATTCTTTTACTCTACAAGTTTTTGTTAAACGCCTGTTATGTGTCAGACATTTTTCAAGATATTAGGGTTATAGTTTGAAGGAAATTAATGAAGATTTCTGCTCATCCTTCATGAGCTTCAATTGTAGTGAACTTTATTTTTATTATTCAGGTGATTGAGGGTAAAACACATCCCATGTTAGAGGCCAACTCTGTAATGTCAAGATCTTCACAGTTCTCTGTTTGTTGTTTATCTGATTCATGTAAGGTTGTAAGGGAATTGTAGGAATTAAAAAGACACATAGGATATGATCCATCTCCACAGAGATAATGATCCCACTATTACATGAAATTTGAAAGCTTGCAAGAGACACACTAGAACTTGTGGGGTATCTAAATCCATAGTCCAATGAACTGTTAAAATGAGACTCACTGCCTTCACTAGAATACAGTTGTCCCTTGTTATCTGCAGCAGATTGGTTGCAGAACCTCCAAGGATACCCAAATCCATGGATGCTCAGGTCCCTTAAATAAAATGATAAAGTATTTTTACATAGAAAGCCTAAGAATATCCTCCTATGTATATATTTTAAATCATATCTAGATTACTTATATACCTAATACAATGTAAATACTATGTAAATAATTGTCATACTGCAGTCTCCAGGGAATAATGAGAAAAGTCTGTACATGTTCAATACAAGTGCAGTTTTTTAAAAAAAATATTTTTGATTTGTGGTTGGCTGAATCCATGAGTGCTGAACCTGCAGAACCTGCAGATAAAAAGGGCTGACTGTAATTTTTCTGTGCTAACTCATTTTTATAATAAAATTATTATTTGAGATTCAGCAATACCCTGTGGCTCAGGGTCTAGATTCTTGAGCCAAGTAAACCTCAGTTCAATTCTAGCCTCTTTTGCCAGCTTTATAATCTTATAATATGCCTGTCTGACCTCAGTTCCCGATTGTAAAATTATAGTATCTGCCTTGGCATTGTTGCTAGGATTTAAACAAATGAGATAATATGTATAACTATTAATATAATACCTAATAAGAACTATATTGTATTTTTATTATTCCAGATGAATACCAGTTTGTGCTAGTTCTTGATCATCGTTATATAAATTCTGTATTCCTCATTTTTCTTCTCTTTGCCAAGATAAAAACATCATTAAATCTCATCCTTTTTGTTTCCTTTCAAGGTTAGTAGATTTTCAGTGATTTGGACTGCACTTATACAGTATTCTAAAAGAAATGTTGTAATTTGGGGGGTACATGTAGTATCATGGATCAATAAATGTTTATCAGTGGAAGTGCTGCTGGAACTGCTTGAGTGAGACCTCTGTAACTAGGCCCTTATCCTGAAGTACCCCCCTGGTTCTTCTAGAATGTATTAGGTAGATTGATTGCTATTGTCAGTGCACACAGCTATTCCAAGAGCATGATTCTGCCCTTTTTCTAGTTTGTTTTGGTTGTATCAACTGATAACAATTGCATTTCTTAATATATAATAACTTATTTCTCTTAAATTTATATCAAAGAGTTATGTTCAGCATTCTTGTCTGAACTGTCACTGTAGCCTATATCTTTGCTTTGGCTGACCATCTAGATAGCTCATTAGCATTGAAGGAGACAAAAGTATGAGAGCTAATTCCTCTGCAGGTTCGATTACACACAGTCAGTGCAATTTGATTTTTTAAAAACCGACTTGCCTTACAGGGTAAGCTAGATATCACTTCTTCACTCTTGCTTACATGTATTATATATAAAGTCGTTGAGCTTTAAGATAGTTAATTTCAACTATATTTAATAGTGAAACTTGGTTGAATACCTTCCTTTTTTTTGACCATGGCACTCAAGTCTCCGATTTGAACTGAATTGGTGTAAGGAAGTTATTAAGTCAGTCCTTCCTTCCTTCCTTTTTTTTTCTCTTTTTCTTTTTCTTTTTCTTTTTTTTTTTTTAATGTGTGTGTGGTACTGGGGATTGAACCCGGAGGCATTCTGCCACTGAGCTACACTCCCAGCCCTTTTATTTTTTTCATTTTGAAACTCTTAAGTTAGTGCCACCAGCCTCAAGCCTGCAATCCTCCTGACTCAGCCTCCCAAGTACTGGGATTAACAAGTGTGCACCACCACACCTAGCCATTTCAGTACTTTCTTTAAAAATAGATTCTTTTGAACAAGTTACTCTTAAATAATTGAAAAATGTTCACATTTGCCACTTTACAAGTAACTCCCTGAATTTTGTTGGCTTTACAAGTAAACTTAAATTTTGAGTAGGCTCTAATTTTCCTTCCTCTTTTTCCATCATCTCCTGACTACTTAAATTAACCAGTGTATAAAACCATTTCTTTATTGTCCAGTAGATCTCCTTGCTTTATAGAGTTCATGCTTCATCTTCCATCTACATCAGTTTCATAGTTTCATTTTCCTTTTATCCCCCATGTTACTGCCTTAAAAAGAAATTTCACTTATACCTGTAGGAGACACTTTTGTCTTCCAAAAGAGTCAGATATCGATCATATTTTATAGTTTTTGCTAAAGAAGTATGTGGTCTTATCCTTTACTCAGTTTTCTTAAATATATTTCTCAGGAATGATGAACATTTTATATTGTTTGGTATTTAAAGCTTTCTGAAATGTTTGTGATTTGTTCTGATCATCTATTTTTTTGTGCTTTGCTATTTCAGAACTTTGCTACTTCATAGCATTTAGATAATTTGAGAGTGTTAGAAATATTGTCTGTTACTGTACTTTCTAGCTTATATTTTTTTTTTCTAAAATATCGGGGTGGACTTGACAGGAAATGTATATATTAGAAAATAACCCTGACACCACTTATCAAATTTCTACTTTATTTATGTTTCTAAATTATGATTAATTTGGTTTGGATTGAATTTATTTGCACTTAGTAAAGTATCATATACATACTTTTCTAAATGCAAACTGGACCCTTTTACCAATAACCATTCATTTTAATTGTTACCTACAGATTCTGACAATTACATATTATGAATGCAGTTCTGTTATGTTTCTGTTTAGAAAGTTTCTTTTTAGAAAGTTTCCCAGACTATGATAGTTCACATATGCTTTTAATTAATAGGGCAAAAATTATTTTTCCTTTAATGCTAAAGTATATAAATAAGGCTAACATGTCTAAAGTATTGGCCAGTAATCCCTTGATATTTCAGCTAAAGCTTGATCTTTATGTAAAGACCCTAACCTTGTGATTCCTAACCTTGATTTTGCTGATTCTTCATTAACTCTAAAGGTTATCACAAATTATTCTAATAGAAGTACTTATACCTAGTTTCTGTTTGGGATGGAGGAATACAGGATATTGACACTAAGCTATTTGGGCACTGTTGATCTAGACATAGCTTCCCAGAGTGGGTAATACCCCCTGGGGGTGCTGGAATGAAATAGGATACATAAAAGAATACAAATTTATCACTGCATCTTTCTGTTTATCTGCTTAAAGGTAGATTTTCAAAGTGGGGGTGACTGAGTAACTTTTTTCTCTAAAAAGGGGGCAGTAAGCCAAACAAGTTTAGGGATCTCTGAAGATGCCATCTAACCTGGGCTACCTTAACAGCGTGCCTCAACAACTATCATCTTCCAGGATTATCAAAGATATTTTTGAGGTGCCATGGGGAAGTGTGACTGACCCCATAAGAGGAAACATCATGGTACATCATAGTGGAAAGCACTAGAATTTGAGGTGAAGAAACCAATGTTCTGAGCCCAGTGTTGCAACTTACCCAAAGTACACCACTTAACTGTAATCTTACCTAATTATACAAGATTGTTGTGAAGATTGTAGAGGGATTGATTAAATACCTGATTCTCAGTTTCATGTGTAAAGAAAGAGATTGGTTTGGATGAACAATGAGATTCCCTAAAGTCTAAAATTTTGAGATATTTTTCTAAAATACATAATGTATTTTGAAAAGTATAGATTTTCATATATAATACATTTATAAAGTCAGATAATTAGGCAGGAAATTGTGACCAAAAGCGGGACATCTGTAGACTCTTCAATGTAATGGAGATAAATGTGGCTGATAAGCTGTCTATCACATTCTCTCCCAAGCTTCTGTGGATTTAGTTTCAAAGTTTTGGATTCTGCTTACAATGCTGTTCTTTCTTTTGTTTTCCCACACACACACACATTTGTAATGGAGACGTCAGCAAAATTTTCCTGTGCATTGAGTTATCTTTGATGTTTATTCAAATGTGTTTGCTCTAATGACAAAGGGTACGGCTTAATCTGTTTCAAAGCACACTATTATGACCATTCATTGACCATTTGTTCAAATGTTGCATTTAAGGTTTGGGAGGAATTCCAGAAAGCATTAGGTGAATGACTTTTTTTTTAGCTTTTATTTATTCCATATGCTATTGTAACTATTGAAATCGGTTTAATTGTTTATGGGCACAATTTACATTTGATATAAATTGGTTCTGAAAATTAGAGTGATGAGGTAGGTTCAACTGCAGTCCCCTAACTTAACATAATATTGAAATAGAAGCTAGGTGCTTGAAGTTGAACCCTGTTTTTTAAATTATTTGAAGATTGTCATCTAGTCAAGAGGCTATATAGTCTCTTGACTTGTTTTAGAAGTGGTATTCTTGAGGAAATCAACATGTGTATTTGCTTTTAAAACTTTACCATACAGAATAAAAGTGAACAAATACTTTATAAGCTAATTTAATTTCAAATACCAAAAACCAAAACAGAATAACAGGTTGTAAAGTTAAAAAACTAAAAAATTCACTTCTGACCCCATCGTTACCATTCACAAGCCCAAAGATAAATGCTGCTAATAGATAGGTACTCTTTTCAGAAATTCTTTTATGCACATGCAAGTATATATACCTGTGTGTTTCTGCTTTTTATTCCCCCATACATTCTGTTCAGTAATATAATTTGTTTTCATTTAATGTATCTTGTACTTTTTTCTATATCTGAACACACAGATCTTTTTCTTAATTATAACTTCATAGAGTCCTAGTGTATGGCTGTACAATGTCAATCCAGTTACCAATTAATAAACATTTAGATTTTTTGCACTTAACACAATTTTGCTATAAAGATTTTGTATGTATATCTTGGTTTAAGATAAATCCTAGCAGTGTTGTTGCAGACTCAGAGGGTATATTTAATTGATTTGCATTTTTGTGATTTGGAGTTGTTGAACATTTCTCCTATTGGTCAGATTTTGGTTTTTTTATTTTGTTTGTTTGTTTTGGTTTTGGTTGGTTTTAGATTGGTTTGTTTGTTTTTTTTTTTGGCTGAACTATCTGTTCATATCCTTTAGACATTCTACTATTGGCTTAACCATGTTTATTCAAACCATTAGAATTCTCTAGATAATGAAATGTCTATTAACTTCCCAATTTATCTTTTGATTTTTGTGTCCTTTATTTCTGTTTATTTGTTTATTTTTTTTGCCATTCAATAGTATTTAAATCACATGTTTTCAACAATTTTATTTTTTCTTGTACTAGAGATTGAACTCAGGGTCATTCTTACCTCTCAGCTATACCCCCAGCCCTGTTTTTGTTGTTCTGCTGCTGCTGCTGCTGTTTTGAAACAGGATCTCACAAAGTTGCAGAGGTCCTCACTGAATTGCTGAGTCTTTCCTCAAACCTGCCATCCTCCTGTCTCAGCCTCCCAAGTACTGTACCCAGCTCTTTTTCACCAATTTTTATGTAATGCTTTATAGATTTTTTTGGCATTTCCCACTCCATGATTATTAAAATGTTGCCTTTTCTAGTATTTTTATAGTCATTTGGTATATTTAAATCACTGGCCCATGTAGGATTAATTTGGTGTAAAGAAAGAAGGATTGAGTTTTAACCAGTGAGTTGCCTAAAACCACTTATTTGGTAATGCATGCTTTTACCCAATAATTTGAAATGCTATCTTGATGTCACAGATTTCTATATTCAGATATATAGGATTTTAAGAACTCCATTATGCATATTGGTCAGTTTCTGTAATCTTTATTCTTTCCATTGAGATGTCAGTATAACTTTCATCGGCACTAAGCTGTTTTACCACTACAACTTTATAAAATGTGTTAATGTCTGCTGGGATAGTGCTCATTCTTTGTTGTCAGATATTTTCTCCCCTTAGGTATATTTTATTATAATTTTCTCCAGTCACTTCTCTTCCCCTCCCTTATCCCACTCTTGAAAAATCACCATCTTGAGGTCACTATAAGAGAGCATATATGTGTATTTGTAAACACTGGGAGGGGAGACAATATCTTTATTATAATGAATTTTTATATCTAAGAATATGGCATGGATTTTCATTTTTAAATTTTATTTCCCTAAATAGTTATAGCTTTTATCATATAACTTCTGCACATTAATTTTAAAACATACATATATTTATCTTTTTATTACCCTCATAAAAAGATTTTGTTTCCTTCCATTTCTAAATTGATTAACTAGTTTTGTATACTGGGCTTTCCAGATATACTGTAATCTACAAATAATTTCTACCCCTCATCACTAATATTTGAAGTATCTTTCTCTTAGTAATTTATATTTTCTTAAAGCATGGTCTACTTCACCTGGTTTTTCAAATTCATTTCTGTAATTTATAAATTCATAATTCTTACTACTTCTAATCTGTGGTTATTTCACTTATAATATATTTGTGTTTAATTGCCCTATCCATTAAATAGTGGCTATTTTCCCTTCAATGGTAATCTTTGAAGTTAGAAACTTTTTTCATGCAAGTAATTGCATGCCTCATCCTGCTGTTTAGTTTATTTACTTCTGTCTTTGATAAAAATGGAAACCATTCTACCAGCCTTCTATGCCAAGGTGATTATGAAGGCATGCCTTAGCCTTCTTCTAAGCCGAATAATTTGTTTTTCAATATAGCTTCATGCAACACAATTTTCTATACTCTTTCTTCTTTTGGAATTTCTTAAAAGACCTTTAACATTTTTCTTAAATTATTAACATGTAAGATCCCTTTTTGAGGGATCTTAGTCACAGTTAATTACATTGCTTACCTTTAAAAAAGATCTGTCTTACTAAATGTTTTAAATAGCTAAAGTAACTCCATTTTCAGAACAAACATTATTGAACAATCATTTTAAATAACTATATGACTATTTTTACATTTTCTGGAGCAAAGAATTGTTAATGTCATAAATAGACAGTGTTTCAGCAGTATTGAAAATAAAGGTTTTACATAGGCTAAGTAGGCCTTGGGGTCCCCTATTTATCCAGAAAAACTGCTCCTTATTTTTTACTGAGTTCTGAGATTGGCAAAGAAAAGCGTGTTTATAAAAGCGTGTTTATAAAAAATCAAAGTAGGGGCTAATAGTAATTTATGCGATGTATATATTCAAATATGTGTTTTATATATGTGAGTATAGATGTGATCAAATACTAACATATTTTCTGAGATAAAATGACTAATAGTTTAATACCTCATTAGATTGGATTTAAACTTTGTAAGATAATGGTATCTTCTAACTATCATTTAAAGATCGGCATTGCTGAGATTGAATAATCTTAAAGCAGCACAGCAGTTGCTTTTTAAAAGAAAGCAGCAAGCCAGGCGTGGTGGCTCACGCTTGTAATCCCAGTACTTGGGAGGCTGAGACAGGAGGATCACAGGTTTGTGGCCAGCCTCAGCTACCTAGTGAGGCCCTCCGCAACTTAGTGAGACCCTGCTTCAAAATTAAGAATAAAAAATTGGGCTGAGGGTGTAGCTCGGAGGTAGAATGCCCTTGGGTTCAATCCCCGGTACCGCAGAAAACAAAAAAAGGAAAGCAGCAATGATTTTTAATGTTTAATCCAACTTTCCAATATATATGTATTTACTATATAATTATATTGATGATTTGCCCCCATTGAAAAACGGTTTGTTGAGGATCATAAGAGTATTATGGAATATTATCAATTTTCTTTCACTTTTTTTGTAGGTCATGGAAAATGGAAGATTTGCAAAATACAAATATTTTACCCATGTCATGATCAATAAGACAGACATGTTCATGATAACTAGATGGTAACTTGCTTTCTTTCTCTAATGTAATTTGATAAGGGGTTGACTGACAGTCACCTGTGAGGTAAAGTAGTTGTTATTCAGCTTTTGCTCCCAATAGTCACATGGATTCCTGCTGATTGTGCTCCGCTTGCACTATAAGACTCGTTCCTAAGACATTACGTGAATTCATGTTTAGCTTTGTGCGTGCATTCACATAAACACATAGCCATGCACAAACATAATTATAAATTAGATACTTCAGTATTTGCTTCAACTAATTCAGTGGGTACAGAAATTCCATACAACTGTCCTCTCAAAGGAGAACTTTCTCCTCTGAAAAAAGGTGCAACTTCAGGTTACTACAGAAGTCCACAGTCCTCTGATGGTATATACTCGTTAGAATATATATGAATTCACTTGTGTAAGTGGACATACCAGTGGAAACAGGTAACATTTTATATGCATACTCCCAGCTACACTGACATCTTCAGATAGAACTGCAGACAGTGGGAGGTACCTGGCGAAATACACAGTGGCACGGCCTCTGGGCATGGTTGCACATGTCCCTGGAGCACCACTGGGCTTGTTCTAGTAGCCCCTATTATCCAGCATTGGTGAAAGGACAGAATGCATTTTCATTTCTGTTTCTTCCCCCAAAATCAGAGAATAAAAATTGATTAAAAGCCTAAGATTGAGCCGGGCGTGGTGGCGCACACTTGTAATCCCAGTACTTGGGAGGCTGAGACAGGAGGATTGCAGGTTCGTGGCTGGCCTCAACTATTTAGTGAGGCCCTCTGCAACTTAGTGAGACCCTTTTTCTAAATAAAGAATAAAAAATAGGGCTGGGGGTATAGCTTGGAGGTAGAATGCCCCTGGGTTCAATCCCCAGTACCACACACACACAAAAAAAAGCCTAAGATAGCCAGGCGTGGTGGCACATGCCTATAATCCCAGTACTTGGGAGGCTGACACAGATGTTCGCAGATTCGAAACCAGCCTCAGTAATTTAGTGAGGCTCTCAACAACTTAGCAAGAGCCTGTTTCCAAATAAAAATAAATAAATAGGGGAGAGGGGTACAGCCATGAGGTAGAAGGCCCCTGGGTTCCATCCCCAGTAACACACACACACACACACAGCCTAAGATGGTGTTTGAAATTTCCCTCTAAAATTGACAATGATAGGGCTTGATTTTGCCTGTGAAACACCCAAGGCTTCTCAGCATGTTGATTCATGGTTAGAAAAGTCTCTTTCTGATGTAGGTTGAGAAATACATTACATGGAGTCTAGTAATAAAATATTTATTCTAAGGTATAAAATAAATGGAAGTTTCTCAAACTTGGCTGACAAGTGGTTCTGTAATGTTTTCTATTATGAAGTGCCTTATGTATTTGTCTTTTGTAAGTGCTTCAGTTTTTCCAGTATATACTATATCGTAAATTTCCCTCAAAACATTACTTTAGCTGCATCCCACAAATTTTGTATTCTATTTTCATTCTCATTCTGTTCAAAATATTTCCTATATTCTTTGACCCATGGATTATTTTAGAAATGTCTTAATTTCTGAGCACTTGGATGTATTCTGGTTATTTTTCTGTTACTGGTTTCTAATTAGTTCCATTGTGATCTTAGAACAAACATACCTTTATGGTTTTAGCTCTTTTAAATTCATTGATTATTTTTATGACCCAGAATATAGTTTAGGTAAATAATTCATATGTATTTACAGAGAACATTTATCTTCTATCACTGTATTTAAGTCCCTCAACTTTTAAAAAGTATTCTCATCTTTCCTTTTTTCCCTCTCCTACCCCCCCCACCAGTGGTGTATTGTTTGTAACAAAGGGAACATTTGGACAACTTACATGTGAATGGCAGTATAGTTTTGATGAATTTACCAAAGAGCCTTTCATTGTTCATGGGAGAAGACTGCGCATTGAAGCTAAGGTATGCTGAATACATTTTTTAGAAAAAAAAAAAACTTGCTACTAAAAGTAATATATTGTAATAGTTCTCTTCACTTTTATAATGTTTCTTTATCTGTGTGTGTGTGTGTGTCTTGGTGTGGTTTTCCTTTATATCTGCTCTCTTACTCAGACTTAAAGAAAAAAAAATCTAGGCCAAAGGGAAAATGTGCTACTTTCTGTGCTCTTACATTGACAGCAGCATTCCCTGGACCCTTATTTTATACTCAGTGACAAATCCCACCCTCCCAATGTACAAAATAATGGATAGTGGCTTTTAGCCTCTGCTCTGACCCAAAAGCTTTCCTGGTTTTTCTCTTACCATTTTCTAAAGATAACAGTTCCTCTTAAATCCTTGGTTTCTTCCCCTTTGACTTTTTTTTTTTTACCTGTATCAGCAACTATCCTTTTATTAATAGAAGAAACTGATTTCTGAGCCAGGTGTAGTGGTGCACGCCTGTAATCCTAGTACTTGGGAGGCTGAGACAGGAGGATCACAGGTTCAAGGACAGCCTCAGCAAGTAGTGAGACTTTCACCAACCTAGTGAGACCCTGCTTCATTCTTCCTCTGAGCTACACTCCCAGGCCTATTTTATTTTTTGTTTTGAAACAGGGTCTCACTAAGTTGCAGAGAGCCTCAATAAGTTGCTGAGGCTGGCCATGAACCTGCAATCCTCCTGTCTTGGCCTCCCAAGTCCTGGGATTACAAGCGTGCACCACCACGCCCGGCTTGGCTTTATATATCATCTTTTATGGTCTCACCATAAGTTATTTCACTTAGGTTTAAGGATGACAGATGTGTTTTGAATGTAGCCTTTTTCCATTCATTTTGATTCTTCTTAGTTACCCATTGTTGGCTTTTTGATTTGCCTAAGTTGGGCACTTTAAGCATAAGCTATAAATTTGTGTGGCATTTCTTATTGTATTTGTACAACTGGATTTTCTTTTTAATGAAGTTTCATATTCTGTTTATAGGAACGGGTGAAGTCTGTCTTCCATGCCAAAGAGTTTGGAAAAATAATTAACTTCAAGACCCCAGAGGATGCAAGGGTAAATATAATGAATCTGTTACTTTAAACCAAGTAGGAGCTTCTCACATCAAAGCCATGTGAGTGAACAGTTTCTTAAAGCAGACTCAGAACAGGTGCCTGGCCTCTTACCACTCTGCATTGGTCCTGGCTATGTATGACTATCATAAGTGTAGGAACTATAGGATGTCTTTCCACTCTTTGTGTCCTCTTAAATTTGTCAATGTTTTATAATTTTCATTGTAGAAGTCTTTTACTTTTTTGCTCAAATTTATTCCTAGATATTTTTGGTGGCTATTATAAATGGAATTGCTTTCTTGATTCCTATTTCAGATTATTTGCTAGTGGCAAATTATTGTATGTCGAATCTATATCCTGCAACGTTGCAGAATTCATTTATTCTCATAGTTTTCAGTGGAGTTTTGGGGGTTTTCAGTATGTACGATCATGTCATCTGCAAACTGACAATTTTACCTTTTTTCAACTTGGATGCCCTTTATTTCTTTCTCTTGCCCTATTGCTCTGGCTAGGACTTCCAGAACTATTTTGAAGAAGAGTAGTAGAAATAGGCATCTTTATCTTGCTGCAGATCTTAGAAAGAAAGCTTTTAGCTTTCCCCCATTCAGTATAATGTTAATGTTAAAGACATTATGGATGGTCTTTATTATGTTGAGGTATGTTCTTTCATACCTAATTTTTCCTGCGGTTTTATCATGAAGTGGTACTGGATTTTATTAAATGCCTTTTCTGCATCTGTTGAGATGACCAAATGGTTGTTTTCCTTCATTCTGTTGATGTAGTGTGTCACATTTATTGATTTGCATACATTGAACCATCCTTACATCCCTGGAATTAATCCCACTTGATCATCATAATGAACTGTCTTTCTTTTTTTTTTTTTTGCAGTACTCGGGATTGAACCCAGGGGCATTCTACCTTCAAGCTATACCCTCAATCCCATTTTTTTTTTTATTCTTGATTTTTAAACAGTAGCTGAGGCTGGCCACAAATCTGTGATCCTCCTGTCTCAGCCTCCCAAATACTGGGATTACAAGCGTGCACCACCACACCTGGCTATGAACTATCTTTTTAATGTGCTGTTGAATTTTGTTTGATAGTATTTCAGTGAGGATTTTTGCATCCAGGTACATCAAGGATTTTGACCTTAATTTTTGTTCTGTCTTTATGTGTTTTTAGTATCAGGGTAATGGTGACCTCATAGAATGCATTTGGAAGAGTTCTTCTTTGAATGCTTGGTAGGATTTAGCAGTGAACCATCTGAGCTTTTCTTTGATGTGAATTGTTTTTATTACTGATTCAATCTGGTTACTTCTTAGTCTGTTGAGGTTTTCTATTTCTTCATGATTCAGTCTTGGTAAGGTGTGTATGTCTAGGAATTTGTCCATTTCTTCTAGGTTATCAAATTTGTTGGCATATAATTATTTATAATAATTTCTAATAATCCTTTGTATTTCTGTAGTGTCTGAAATTGTAATGCTTCCCTGACTTTGAGTCTTCTCTCTTTTCTTAGTCTAAGATAAGGGTGTATGTATTTCATTTATCTTTTTCAAAGAACCAGTTGTTTATTTCATTGATGTTTTGTATATTTTATTCTCCATTTCACTTATTTCTGTTTTGATTTTTATTTATTTCCTTCTATTTCAGAGTTTGGTTTGTTCTTGCTTTTCTAATTCCTTGAGATGCAGTGAAAGGTTGCCTTTTTTCTTTTTGATGTGAGCATCAATTGCTATAAACTTCCCTCTTAGTACTGCTTTTGCTGCATTCCATAGGTTTTGATATGTTGTGTCTTCATTTTCATTTGTCTCAGGAAATATTTTAATTTCTTTCTTGATTTATTCCTTTATCACTTGGTTGTTCAAAAGTAAGTTTTTCATTTACATGTATTTGTATCATTTCCAACATTTTTCTTATTAATTTCTAGTTTTATTGCACTGTGGTCAGAAAAGATACTCAATATTATTTAAGTAATTTTTTAAATTTTGCTGAGACTTATTTTATCATTTATTATATGCTCTATCCTGGAGAATGTTCCATATGCTGATGAGAAAAATGTATATTCTGTAGTTAGATGGAATGTTCTAACGATGTGTATTAGGTCCATTTGGTCTAAGGTGCAATTTAACTCTGCTATTTCTTTGTTGATTTTCTGTCTGGAAGATTTGTCCATTGCTGAAAGTAGGGTGTTCAAGTCTTCAACTGTTATTATATTGGAGTCTTTTGGAATGCTTCAATATTGAGTACATAAAGCTTTAGAACTGTTATTTCCTCTTGCTGAATTGACCCCTTTATCATTATATAATGACCTTCTTTGTCTCTACTGCTTTTGATTTAAAGTCTAAAGTCTATTTTATCTGATACAAATGTGGCTACTCCTCCTTTCATATGTAATATCTTATTCCATTTCTTCTCTTTCAATCTCATTGTGTCCTTAGAGGTGAAATGAGTTTCTCATAAGCAACATATGATTGGGTATTGATTTATCATTTTCTATCCAATCATTCTATGTCTTTTAATTGGAGAATTTAATCCATTTAACATTCAAGGTAATTATTGGTAAGTAAGATCTTAGCTGGGCATGGTGGTGCACAACTGTAATTCCAGTACTTGGGAGGCTGAGACAGGAGGATATCAAGTTTGTATCCAGCCTCAGCAACTTAGCAAGACCATGTTTCCAAATAAAAAGATAAAATGGAGCTGGGCATAGCCGTAGAGGTAGAATGCCCCTGGCTTCAATCCCAGCACTAATAAATATATATATGTATATATATGGTCTTGCTATTTCTCTTATGTAGCTTGTTTTCCAGTTTTGTTGTAGCTCCTTTCCCCCTCTCTTGTGGACTTTCTTTATGGTTATTTAGTCATGTGTTTTGGTTCCGTGCTTATTTCTGGTTTGTCTGTTATGGGGTTTTGCATCATGACTCACAGTAGGGTGCCTAAAAATATTTGTATTATAAAAAGCTATTTTGAAGTGATAGCAATTTAACACAATTGTAAAGATAAGAACAGAAACATAGAACAAGAGAAGATACACTAACAAGAAAACTCTACAATTGTTCTCCTTCCTTTCCCACACTTAGATGTTTTTGTGGTACTGGGGATTGCTGAGAATCTCACTACATTGCTGAGGCTATCCTTGAACCCGTGATCCTCCTGTCTCAGCCTCCCAAGTACTGAGATTACAGGTGTGCATCACCATGCCCAGCTACATTTAGAATTTTTGATGTTCTATTTTATATCTCTCTATATTGCCTCAACATTAATGTTACTTTTGTTTTTTAATCTTCTTACTAAAGAAATGAATGGTTCACACGCCATACCTGCAGTATTAGAACATTCTGAATAGTTTGCAGAATTACTTATACCAGAGAGTTTTATACCTTCCCATGTTCTTATTCATTAACATCTCTTTCTTTCAGTGGGAAGGACTTCCTTTAACATTTCTTGTAGAACAGATCTGGTGGACATACATTCTCTCAGCTTTAGTTTGAGAATGTCCTTATCTCTCCTTCATTTCTAAAAGATGGCTTTGCTGGGTACCGTATTCTTAATTCCCAGCTCTTTTTCCTTCAGTACTATGAAAATCTCATGCCACCCTCTTGGCCTATAAAGTTTTTGCTGAGAACTCTGCTGTTAGGCCAATTGGGACATCCGTGAGTATTGTTTCTTTTGTCTTGCAGCTTTGATAATCTTGTCTTTATCTTTCACTTTTAATAGCCCAATTATAAGATGTCTTAGTGTAGATTTGGTTGAGTTAAACTTGGTGACTTTTGGCTTTCCTGTATCTGTATATTTGTATTCTTCTTTAGGTTTGGGAAGTATTCTGTTACTGTTTCTTTGAATAAGCTTTCTACTCTTTTCAAATAGCCTCTCTTTAAGCTCACTAATCTTGTTTGATCCATCCTGCAATTGATGCTTTCTATCACGTTTCATTTCCCTTAATGTTATTTTCAGCTCAAGAATTTCAGTTTGATTTTTTTAATTGCTTGACTGTCTTTGTTGAGTTTCTCTGTTATATTATTGAAATCTTTCTCTATATCTTCATCAAGCCCATTGAGTTTCCTAAAATGACTGTTTTAAATTCTCTAAGTTCACCCATACTGATACTCTGGTCAGTTTCTAGCACCTTATTAGGTGAGGTCATGGTTTCCTGAAAGTTCTTCATGCTTTCTGGCATGCAACATCATCTGGGTGTTGAAGGATTACGTATTTATTCCAGTCTTCCTTTATCTGACTTTATATCTGTCCAGAAATACTAAGCCAGCTGTTTATTTTCTGACCCTCTCATCACTTTTACTATTTCAGCACTAGATGGCACCTGGGTTCAAATTTGCCAGGAGTCTGCTGGTGATGATGGCCCCAGTGTCAGTACTAGAGGACAATCCAAGCCTAGGTTTGTCCCAAATACGCTATTGGTATGTTTTTTAAAAAGAACCAAGAGAGTACCTAGTAAGAATAGTCTGTCCCTACAAAACCTCTCCCTGGAGTAGGCCCAGATGCCTTGTCCACAGTTACCAGCCTGTGGTCTGGCACTGTGGGATTCTGCCTGGCTGTGGGCAGAGTCACTGTAGATGGACCAGCCACAGACTCCTGTGTTAACACCTGTGGCCACCAGTATTGCCAAGATATGTCACACTCCGAACCCACAGCTCACCAAGACTAGCACCAACACTGGGGTAGGACCAAGGCCTACACTGCTATGCTGCTGTTGAGATAGACATGGCCTGAGACCACTGCAGTCAGCCACAGGTGATGCTGGCTGGAATAGGAGTCTGATGGACTAGGGCTGTGTGTCTTCCCTAGGCACTAGAGCTGTTCCAGAGGCTCCATCCACACGTGACAATAGGGACTATTAGGACCAGCCCAGCACTAATTCCAGGGCAGAGTCTTGTGCTTACTGCCCTGTCCTACTCCCAGCTAAGGGGGTCTTACACCACACTCTGTTGCCAGAGATTGGGTAGTATTGGTGAAGGCAATCCCTCGGCCACCTAGGCTGACACTAAGCTGGCCCCAGTGTGTGGGGCCTTCAGTTTCTACCACATGCTGGATCTTACCATGGCAGGCCTGGCGCTGGGCTCCAAGGTAAAGCCCTGAGCTAGCCTGGGCTCTGGTCCCCAACAGGTTAAAGTTCTGTTCCATGCTCTCTGGCCCATGGTTGGAGGAGGGTGGCGGGTGCAGTCAGTCACCTGGCTAACAGTTCCAGCCACTTGGTCCAGGGGTATTGGCCTGGCAGTGGGGATCATGGAGCTTTGCCTGCACTGGCTTTCACTGTGGTGACCTGGTACTGGGTTTCAGTGCCAGGCCTGGACTTAATTCAGTCTGCCTCCCCCACATAGCAGAGGTCTCTCCATGCTGGGCTGCTTGGAGTTGGTGTGTGTTGGGGGGGGTTGGGGGTGACATGGGCCTTTCTACTTTCTTCAGTAAGTCTTTTTGTTCTTTTTTTTTTTTTGCGGTACTGGGGATTGAACCCAGGGACATTCTACCTCCGAGCTACACCGCCCCAGCCCTATTTTTTATTCTTTATTTTGAAACAGGGTCTCACAAAGTTGCAGAGGGCCTCACTAAGTAGCTGAGGCTGGTCGTGAACCCTGATCCTCTGGTCTCAGCCTCCAAAGTACTGGGATTAAATGTGTGCGCCACCATGCCCGGCCTTTTCGTTCTTTTATACTAAAAGCAGACACTGTAGTTTCTTGCCTGATTCCCTTGGCTCTTGTGAAGATACTTGGTATGTGAATAGCTAGATGTGCAGCTGGGTGTGTCTGCCGGAAGGTGATCACCTAGGATCTTACTCAGCACCATCTTCTAAATCTTTTTGTAGCGAGATAACCACATATCAACTCCAAGACTTTCATCTCTCATGCAGGCTCAGTAATAATGGACGTTATTGGCAGAAAGGCTTACATTACATTTCATTTTTATAATTTAACTCCTTTTAGAATAGAAAATGTATCATGAGCGCATCAAGATAGCTCACAGATATTGATAGTCCACTTCCCACTATAGAATTATATGTAATTATTCCTCCTCAAGCAGTAAAGTCCTATATATGGAATCATGGGGGTTTGTGGTGAAGAATTGGCCCAGGTCAGAAGGAATTTTGCATAAATAATTTTCAGACTATGCTAGTTATTCCAATCCAGCTGCAAAATTACCCTTTTCCCTCAGGATGGTTCATTTCACTTTTCTTATTCTGATGATGAACTTCCAAGTTCAAGGACTGTAGGAAAACATTATTCCTACTGTTGAATCAAACCTGGTAACATTGTCCCTGAGCCATCAGTGCTGTCTGAGTGATCCCTTCTGCAGTGTGAATTTCATGCATTGACTATCAGTGCACACCTAACTAAACTGGAAAGCTGACTTCTAGATTTCCATTCATTACTTTTTGTTTCACTGAAATAAGTAAATGTCGGTTTATTTCCCCACAACAGTGGATCCTTATGAAGCTAGAAGAAGCAAGAGAACCTTCTCCAAGCCTCTGAGGGATAGAACTCCCTGAAGACACAGTTGCGCATTACCACAGCTTCCACACAGGACTTCCGACACCTGCTCGGGAAGCATATCACAGGAGCGATTGAGCATCTTGTATTTTAGATGTTTAAGTCAGAATCAGGTAAAACAGCTATGAGATTAAAATATTCAGCTCTACAGAGAACCATTTGGTTTTCTAACTTGAATCATGCATCTGGTTATAATTCTAATTATTTTATAAAAGAAGAAATATTTTCTCCAGATAACTCTCTGCGGTGGTGGAGAGATTGCCCAAGTCTGTCTCCACGTGGAGCGAGTGAGCTTAGTGTTCCTAGGTCACCTTTTCAGCTTCTGTCATGCTTCCTTCAGACACCTTGAGTGACGGTACATATCAAATCAGACATTGCCTCAGAGGTGTCAAGAGAACTCTGGTGGTGATCCCTTCAAAATCATGAAATTCCTTTTACAAATAAATATTTTGATGGTATATTCCTTATTTTTTTTTAAAAAAAGGATAGGTTTGAATTAAACTGCATAGCGTGATCATGAAAAACGATCTTTTTAAGGTTGAACATAGGTTGAATAGTACTAACCTTCGCCTTAAGGAAGGCTTGAAGAAATGAGTATCAAACCCAAAAAGGAAAGTCCCTCCCAGAACTCTAGACCCTTCGAAACACCTCCTCCAGCCAACTCCATGAGATTGACTGCTTTTCCCAGTTCATGTTTTTAATAGACTGCTGATTTCAAAGGAAAAGTCCTAAAGCCTTAACAATACCTACTTTCTGTAACAAGAAATAAAATTTTCAACATCTTAGAATGTGTTACACTTCAGAATAGATAGCCTCTCTCCTAAGTAAAAGTTTGTGCCATAAAATCTAACCCAGTTGCCTGTCCTGTTGGCTGTAGATTAAGGATTTCTGCTTTCTCTGTAATTATTCAAGTGAGTCTTTAAATGTATAGCTCATCAGAACAAAAGTGATGGGCTGCACATTAATTCAAAAATAATAAGGCTGTGAGGTTTTTTCTTTTCTTGGTTTTTGTCCAAGATCTTTGCACCTTAATATTAATGGACTATTTCAAGTGGAAGAGGATGAATATATGATTGCTAACTATGAGCAGAAGAGTCCAGTGTCTTAGTTATTGAATAATACAAAGTATTTGATGCATGTCGTATGTGCCGCCAAATTATTATAAACTGTTTTTGGAATTGACGACTGTTTAGTGAATGGTTGTAAAATTCTCCTCAGGCTCTTGAACCTTTTGCTCTGTTGTAAAAGCTGAAATAAACAGCATGCCAGACAGTAATTGTATTTCTTGCTGACCAAATCCTAGAAAATACTATTTTCTCTGATTACAGAAACACTTCGTTTATTATCATAGTTTCCCCTAGAATGCTTTTTTTATTTACTAACCACAAATTGAACCAAAACTTGACAAATTTCAAACCACATGATAGTATGTACCCCCATGGTGACCTTTGTTCAAAGTAAGGTATGTATTTCCTCTGTTGCTGAGCTCCTCCAATTTTGCATACAGCAGAAGCAAACCTAAGAGTAGAGGTAGTCAGAAAGCTTGCATCAGCTTGTCCCTATCTGGACTGTTGCTTTACTGAAATCCCATTCAGTGCTATTCGTCAGATACCTTTTTAACTACTCCATTTCATGATTTCAGCATTCAGAAAAATTACAGACCTCATAACTCCCTGGTGTCCTGTGATGAAGTGGAAGGGTGAAATGGTGAGCGTAGAAAGTCTTCTGGTATCCTCTGGCAATAGTCTTGTGACAGCAGGAGTGGGTCTTATAACTAGTCTACACATAACACCCATGTGCCTATCATTCCAGCTCTCTTAACTGATAAGAAAATAGAAATATCTCTTCTTATTCTTTGTCTGCCAGTCATCTACCCAGCACTGTCTCTAGAATAGAAAGACCCATAATTTCAAGAACTGCAGTTTATCAGTTGTTTTAGAAGATTGTCTTCATGTAAACAAACAGAAACATTAATAGATCCCTAGATGAGCCTTTAGCATAACACTTTATAATTTACAGTTTTTGCCATTGATTCATTAGTCTTTTTTGATGTAACAGAGTCCAGAATCTTACTGTATTTTAAAAAAAAAAAAACCTGCCCTGAATTCCAGTGTGCACTTCTGTGGCTTCCCTTCTAGAGTGTGTGTGAGTTTCTTCTTCCCTAGGGGTAACAATGTCTTGGGACATCGCTCTTTCCTGAAACTGTTTCACTTAAACACTGTGTGAACTGGGTGTACTAGGTCACAATATAAAGTGTTAATTCCTATTGTAAATTGTAGTTTAAAAAAAAAACTTTAAAGACCACTGTAGGAGGAATGGGCCATCCAGTGATTGTGGGAACAGTATGGATTGTGTAGAGCCTCTTAGATAAGAAGCAGTAGATCACAACTTCCTATCACCAAGCATTTCACTAGAATTGGGGACAAGTTTTCCTTCTGAGTAAGTTGAATTTGCTCCATCTGCTTTCCTGCAAAGGACCTTAAAAATAGGGAGCTAGCTGGGCGTGGTGGTGCACGCTTGTAATTCCAGTACTTGGGAGACTGAGACCAGAGGATCCAGGTTCACGGCCAGCCTCAGCTACTTAGTGAGGCCCTCTGCAACTTAGTGAGACCCTATTTCCAAATAAAGAATAAAAAAAAATAGGGAGCTAATATATATAGCACATTCTGAGAGGACCAAAATACTCATTCACTGGGGGGTGCTATACAAATGTCAATGCATTTTAACTAAAAACAATGGATTTTCTCATTTCTTCAAGATCCACATAGGAAATGTAAGACAACCTGCTTTTCTTACACCAGACTCAATGCACAACTTAGCCAATCTGATTTCTTCTGGTGCTGTGCAGTATCACACACAACTCCTGTGGTCTAAAAAGAACCCATTCACCCTCCTGCCTGATCCTTTGAAATACATTTTTAAAGTTGTACCTCATTGTTAATGCTAACCTAATCAAGGTAGCACTAGTCAACTAAACTTTTATAATTCTTGTAATCTCTTTCTTCAATTATATTGACCAATTTACCAATTAGTGGAACTTTTTCCCCACACTCTGCTTTCTGCCACAATTGGTCTAAAGTAGTGTCTGTTTCAGGGCTGTTCTAAAGCGAGGCCAGCACCTTGCTGCATGAGAAGGTGCTCTACTCTACTACAAACCTCACTCATGTTTCTTTAATTGAAACTGTTTTCTACTTTATTTCCTCTTTTGTAAAATAAATCGTTCCATGTCATTTAAAAAATGTATTTTACTTTAGAATTATGGATTAGTTCTAGTTTTTTGTTAAAGCACATGGCATTTTTAAAAAAGAATAATTTTGGTTACCCAAAGAAATATCTTTAAATTTTATAGTTTGATATATTTTTAAATTTCTATTACTTTATAAAAATATAAATTAATTTGTAATATAGTTTAGCACCTACCTGTGATAGGTATCTAACCGCTGTGATTGAAAATCTCTGTCCCTGAACAACATTTTGTAATATCTTAATAATGTGTTCCTTCTAATGAAGTCCTTGTAACAAAAAAACCTCGTGAGATTGGTATAGTACAATGTCTTAATAATTAGAAGTGTATCTAAAGTAGAACATGTTGAAAATGTCAGCATTTCTTGTTATACCATCATACCTCCAGTGTTTGGTTACCCAAAAATTCCCAATTCTTGGGCTGAAAAAACATTCAAATAACAATATAGTATAGGTTACATTGCAGTAGTTCTTAATATCAATAACTATATACCCTCAAACTATTAGAAATTATATCTGGGACTTGTTACAAGGTAAGATATTGTATTTCAGACTTTTAAAAAATGATCATTGCTGTATGTAACTCTTACATTTAACAATGAAGTTTTCAGGGAATGTGCACTTTAAGAATACTTTCTCTTGCTACTTCTTATATTGACCAAATAGTCTGTGCTTCTTTTGAATGTTTATTCTTTGGCAAAAATATGATTGTTGGTTATGATAGTTTTTTAAAATATCTATTTCTGCATCTCTGTAATATATCCTCCACTTTTCTATTGCTTGTCCCTCCTGTATGTGGGCTTGGCCCAGTTATCTGTTCCACAGCGTCTGCCTTAGTTTTGTGTATTTTGATAAGACAGTTTATAAACACAGCTGTTTATGATGAAGTTCTTACTCTCAAAACTGACTTTTTTTTTTTTGGTCTTAAAAGCAGGTTGGCCATGCTCACTAGTGACTTTTCTTTAAACAGTGTTTATTTTGTGGTATTGGTAGATTTGGACTGCCTGATAAGATGATTGCCCAGTTTAACCATGTTTGTTTGTTTTTCAAATAAATTGAGTACAGTAAAGCTTTCTGATCTTCAGTGTGCTTTGGTTTTTAATTGTTGGATAGAACTAGAAACATCATCAATAGCCTTCCATTGCCTATCTAGATCCTGCCCTCTGTATGCCTAACTAAAGGGCCCCCAAGAGACCAAGGTCCTGATTTTTCAGTCAAAGCAAGCCATTCCAGCCCAGCATGGTCACCACTGACTGAGAGTTGGGAGTGCTATACTTGGTGAACATACCCCAACACAGTGCCTCTCAGCCTCAGAAAACTTCAAATGGCTCATTTTCTCAGTAAGTAATGAGTATATTTTGAAAGAAGGGCTGGTAGAGAATTTTCTGTCTGCTGACTCAATATTGGTAGACCTGAGTAACTCACCTCTGATTGGGAGAGTTCAGCCTTTTCATGACTTCAGAAAATACTTGTACTCATGTATATGACTTAAGAAAATACTTGTACTTTGACTTATTCCACAGCCCTCCTACAACTAGTGATTAAAACCACCATTTTCTTGTATGCTGTTGTCAGCCAAAGATAAACAACTCAATGCTAGAAAATGCTTGAAATAAAAATTCCACATTGCTTAATTTCCTTGACTACCGATTCTGTTGAGGCCTCTTTGTGTTAATTGACCAGTGAGACCAAATTTATACCCTTTGTGTGTTGCGGAGAACAAGGTTGTCTTTGTTTCCAAGGATCTTGAAAGGCGTCTCCCCCATCTCTCTGTTCTCTTGTATAGAATTGTCTTGGGTATTCTGGACCTTTACTGTTTCAGATAAATGGTGACATCAGTTCATCAGTTCTTCATCTCTTGAGTAAGGATTAGTTTTTAAGGCTTAATGTTGCTATGGTAACAATATATGTTGCTATGGTAGCCAAAGACTGAACATATTTCAGTCTTTTCCAGCATTGATGCTCTTTAATGGTTTCACAGTTTGAACTATTCCAACAGAATGAGACCCTGACAGTCAAACAACTGGCTGAAAGGAAGGTTTAGGACAGCTGTAGGAATACTGACACACTGTTGTTCTATCGCATATGTAACCTGGGTACATTTTGTACAGATGCTTGACTTCTAATAAACCCATGGAAGTTGAATATACATTTCTACACCTAACCTACAGAACACCACAGCAGCACACTGCACTGTGGAGTATAGATCGTTTCCCCTTGTGATCCTGTCTGTGGCTGACTAGGAGCTCCAGTTTATTACTGCTGCCTATCACAAGAGCTTATGGGCCCAAATACTGTTAGCCTGATAAAAAGATGAAAATCACCCAGGTGTAGCACACTCTTGTAATCCCAGTATTTGGGAGGCAAAGTCAGGAGGATCGCAGGTTCATGGCCAGCCTCAGCAATTTAGTGAGGTCCTGTTTCAAGGTAAAAAAAATAATAAGAAAAGAAAAGATCAGAATCCAAAGTATGATTTCTAAGTGTGTATCATCACCGTTACGGCATCTTAAACCATTGTAAGCCAGACACTAATCTATACATAGACTTGAGATGGACATATCATACTTTAAGTCCCTGAGTTGTTGTGCTTGTGTGTACACCTTCAAATAAAAGGCAGAAACAAAACCATCCAGGGCCTTTAGTTTGAAGTACTCTGTACTTCCCAGAGGATACTGCATCTGCTTTCTGGGCCAGCTACTGAGGGACCGCCAACGTAACATGATGGATATAGACTTACTTCAAAAGGAAGAAACTTAGGAAAGTTTTTGAGTTACTAGCCATTAAAGCTATAGCATTTTTCTCTATAGGAGGAGAACCATCAACCACGTGCCCTAAGAAACACAACATACTCAGTCCTAGTGGCAGAATGGTATATTCGTAGCCCCTCAGAAAGGTACAGCATGCATAGTTCAAACAGCGAATCCGCCGTGACCATCAGAACTTTGGCGGGGGTTACATAACATTTGTTGAACAATTTGCATTTTTAGCCATTTCACAAGTTTATAAGACCTTGCCATATGCATTAGAATTACAATTTTCACTAGTCCAACATGTATGCTATCAAGAGCCCATTTACCATATGTCAATTTTAGTTTCATGGTGACCAAATTGTGGCTAAATTAAATGTACTGATACATTCATTAATTTGGCTTAGGAAGTTGACACACATAAGAACCAACTAAAAAAAATCTTTGGTGGCATGTTAAAGAAGTCATACTTCAGCATGAGAAGAGAAAAATACTAGAAATTAGAAAAGTCTTTAAATTACAAGATTTAATAAAAAGCATCAAACCCATTAACATTCTTTTTAAGAAAAAAAGTCACCCAAATTAATGCTAGAGGTCTGAAGGCATGATCTATAAATTAACAAGCTCCACTGTTACATGATTTTTAATGATTCTCATTAAACACCTTAAAACTTAATTTCTAAAAGAAATAGTCACAGTGGCCTTTTAAAATTCTATAAAATACCAAATTCAAAAATTACATAAAATCTTACAGCCAAAAGGCAAGAAAAGAACTACAAAAACAACCTGAAAATGAAGACTCTTAAAAGGTTTGGTGAACTCGGACCTCTTCCAGATTCCATTACCTATCTCTGTCCCCGTGGTCTACGTGACGTCCTTGGTGCCTGCACAGGGTCCTGGCTCATGATGTCAGAAGCACTTGGAAATACAACAGGAGGAGCCTGCAAACCAGTCTTGTTAGGAGGGAGGAGTGGACAGCAGTTTTTAAACTAAGTTGAATTCCTTCAGGTTTAGCTGTAGAATCGTGTCTTTGACAGCAGCGAACACAAAGCGGATATTCTCTGTGTCGGTGGCACACGTGAAGTGGGAATAGATGACTTTCTCCTTGTCAGGATTCTGGTCTTGATAAAGCTTCAGGATAAAGTCTTTGGCAGCCTTGACGTCCTGCTTTGGTCCTAGTCACAAGTGCGATTAGAGGAATAAAGACTCACCACCATGTCTTCCTGAGAACCTTGTGTGGGCGAGGGGAGGGAGTACTGGGGAGTGAACCCAAGGGTGCTCTGCCACTGAGCTACACTCCCAGCCCCTGTTTATTTATTTTTTAATATTTCAGGGTCTCATTAAGTTGCCATGACTGGCTTTGAATTTGCAATCCTCCTGTCTCAGCCTCCCAAGTACTGGGATTACAGGCATGTGCCGCTGCATCTGTCTCCAAGAAACTTTTTTTTTTTTTTTTTTGCGGTACCAGGGATTGAACCCGGGGTGTTCTACCTCCGAGCTCCACCCCCAGCCCTATTTTTTATTCTTTATTTTGGAAACAGGGTCTCGCTAAGTTGTGGAGGACCTCACTAAGTAGCTGAGGCTGGCCAGGAACCCGGATCCTCCTGTCTCAGCCTCCCAAGTACTGGGATTACAAGTGTGCGCCACCACGCCTGGCTCCAAGAAACATTTTTAATGTACTCTTGTTCTTATTTGAGGTCCTTCTTTGATCCAGCTTACTTTATTCCTAGGGAATAACTACTTTACCTGGAGTTGTGTGTGTAGTACTGGGTTTGAACCCAAGGGCATTCTACCCCTAAGCTAACCCCCAACCGATTTTTTCATTTTTAAAAAGGGTCTCACTAAGTTGCCGAAGCTGACCTTGAACTTGCAATCCTTCTGTCTCAGCCTCCCAAGTACTGGGATTACAGGTGTGTGTCATCATGCCTGCCTGCATTATTTTTATCATATGTAATTATGAATGCATAACATAATATTTTTAAGTGTTCACTGCTAGCTGAAAATTGTACTTTAGGGTCATTTGTTTAAAATAGGTGGCACAATCTAATTTTCTGGTTTGGAAACCTTTGAAGAGAATCCTTATTCCTCGTACAGACAGATGTGGGCTGGGAGAGGGAAAAGAAGAGTGTGGGAACTAACACCAGGTTGGTTTTAAAGCTCTATATTATATAACCAATGTGGTCAATAAAAGGAAAAAGGAGTGTGATAAATTAACCCTCTTTTTTTTTGCGGTACCGGGGACTGAACCCAGGGGCGTTCTACCTCCGCGCTACACCCCCGGCCCTATTTTTTATACTTTATTTTGAAACCAGGTCTCACAAAGTTGCGGAGGGCCTCACTAAGGAGAGAGAGAGAGACAGGGAGAGAGAGAGAGAGAGAGAGAGAGCAGAGGTTGGCCGCGAACCCAGATCCTCCAGTCTCCGCATCCCAAAGTACTGCGATTACAAGCGTGCGCTACCACGCCCGGCAAAATTAACCCTCTTAATATCAAAGTCAAGCTTAGTAATATTTGAGAGCTCCTGTACCAGGATACTTAGCACTAGGGCAAGAAACTTTCTTGCCTAGGACAGGTTGGATGGATTTGGTGTATACGGTGTGGTTTCCCTGTGTCTGTGAAGAGGGATGCCTCTCCTTTACCCTGTGAGGCGCCAGGTGCCCTGACTGCCCTTGGAGGAGCTGACCCGGGAGAGAGCTGAGGGCGCAAACGGGCACACAGTACCGCACAGCGTGAGCAGGAGGGGGAGAGGCAGGGCTGTGGAGAGAGGTGGAGCGCCTACCCAGGCCCCAGAGGACCCAGGAGCGTCAGAAAGGCCGCACAGAAGAGGAGAGGACTGAGCTGGGTTGGAGAGCCCGTGGAGTCAGCAAAAGGGGTTGGCAAGCATATCACAGGCACTGGTGCCTGTGTAGAGGTGCCAAGGCGACAACACAACGGTGCAGTGAGTGCTTGCATTCAAAGGTGGGGATGGAGAGAGGCTGCTCTGGGCAGACGAGGGCCCTGCCAGCCATGCTGAGTGCTTGGAACTCATGCCAGGAGGCCAACAAGGGATGAACACTTACCTGTATACTCTGGAAAATAGCTAATTAGATGGGAGTACATGATTTTCTCTTCCAAAAGGTCCTTCTTGTTTAAGAATAAAATCACTGATGAGTTCAGAAACCAGGGGTAGGTGATGATGGTTTTAAACAAGGCTTTGCTCTCTTCCATGCGGTTCTAAGTAAAAAACAAGGGACTTAGGATAAACTAGAAAGAAAAACAGTACTTTGGAGACAACGCGCCAGGTGGCCAGGGCATCCAGCAGTCCTCCTGTCACCCTGCAGCTGGCGCTGGCTCAGTGCTCCTGTTGAAGCTGGTGAGCACGTGGCCCACAGGCCCCAGGCCGCCTGCTTCCATGTGCCCCTCCGCACCCTATGAGTTGTCCTTCCTGGGTTTCCTCTCATGGGGCAGCCCAGCTCTTCTCTAGACTAAAACTAACATGCAAAGAAACAAGGAAGGCTGGTGTGCACCGTGGAGGAGGAAGGATGGGATCCACATTTGACCAGAGTTGTCTATGTTGCACAATCATTGGGATTAACAAGTGGGGAAGCGCCGGCTTCATACCCAGGACAGCCGCTTATGGGTGTGGGCTTCCATACTATGACCCGGGAGAGAGGAAGGCTCTTCCAGCGGGGCCGCTACCCTGAGGGCCCTGAAGAATGCTAGATGCTGGTCAAGGAGGGAACTAGCACTGAGCACCAGCCCTGCACCATACTTTACATGTGGCACAGTGTCCCCGTCTGAGGGGTGAGCATGCCGTTGTTCAGAAAATTTAAGTAACTTTCCCAGGCCCTAGAAGAGGGGAATCTAGTGAAGGTTATATACAAGGACAGTAATAATTTCTAAACATTAGACTCTGGCAAGAAAATATTAATGCTGTTAATTTGTGGAGAGTAGTCAGTATGCATACAAATCCTATCTGATGACAGTAATTGTTCTAGAGAGCATTCTCTCTCCTAAGTATTTCTTTTTCTTCTTTTGTCTGTAGTACTAGGGATTGAACCCAGGGGCATTCTACCTCTGAGCTACACCCCCAGCCCTATTTGACTTTTTATTTTGAAACAGGGTCTAAGTTACTGAGGACCTCACTAGGTTGCTGAGGCTGGCTGCAAACCTGCAATCCTCCTGTCTCAGCCTCCCAAGTACTGGGATTACTGGCATGCACCACCATGCCCTGCTCCTCCTATGAGAAAAGAAACAAGAACCTCCCTTTAGGGAGGGAAGTGGTCAGACTGAAAAATATCGAAGCTCATGTGCTCCAGAGAGACATGCCATAGATCTCTACTTCCCTACAACTCCTGGGCACCAGGGCTCATTCTCCCATTCAGAACATTTTGGGGGATTAAGATCTGGAACATATTACCAGGGAGGTAACCAACCCCTGGCCTATTTTTAAAGCTTCTTTAAAATTTATTATGATCTTACCAGTAATAATCTCTAAGAAAATACTGCATTTAATAAAATTCCTAGGCAGGACAGTGAGTGGATACAGTATGTATCTAGAACCAGAAAGGAAAAATCTGGAATGGCAACCTTTTTAATTTTCTCCAAGTACCCTGTGATTTTTTTTTTTAGGAGAGAAAACATTTAATTTCTAAGCACATCAACCTGATTTGCTGATCCCCTGTATACCTGACTAATCTTTTAATTTTCTGAGAAACATCACAAGTATTCCTGAGACAAATATGGAGTTAATTTTTTATATTGATAACTGGATGCCTAGTTTTTAAAAAAAATCTGATTTAGGAGAACTGGGCCACACAGCCAAGATTTCTATTTGCACAATGACACAAGTAAATGGGTTAATCCTCCACTAATTAGCTAATGTAGCAGGGCTCCTCAGAGAAAAGGCTGCTCTCAAGAAATCCAAGATATGATTTGTCCATAGTTATTGCCTGATCCTGGACAGAGTTCTTTATTGATTCACTTTCATGTCCAGGAAATGAGACATTTTTCTAAAAGGTTAAGAAGTCCCCTGCAAGTTGGGGGGAAAGACCATGAGGACATTAGCATCCCAAAGAGAATACCTCCAACTGCACAAAGAAGTGGCTGTGACAATCTTCAAGGTGGGGCAGAGCTGGCTAATGGGCATGGACCCCACCAGGCTGTGGCAGCTCTGCAGGAGACCCGAGTGCTGACTGGGCTGGATCAGCCCCGGGGCCCTGAGCAAGTGCCTCCTAGGGGGAGTGGAGGGCAGACAGTCCCAAGCAGCCCCAGAACAATTTCAAACATCTGACACCAGCGTCCACTGCCAGTTCAGCTAGGGACCTCATCTGGGAGTACCATGGCCTGTGGAGGTTGGGAAGTCTGTGCTCAGATCAAGTTTATTAGAAATAATGTTGCTCAAATTTGGCCGCGCATTAGAGTCCCTGGAGGACCTGGAAAAGAAACCCCACCCGAGCCCAGTTACTACAGTACTCTAGTGCGGGGCCCAAGAGGTGGTATTTATAATCTCCCCCTGGGGAATTGCTGTATGCCACCAAAGATAAGGACCTCTGCTTTTGAGTGGTTTCCACCCTTCACATGCTTCACAGTAGATTCACCTGGGGAGCTGTGTGTGTGTGTGTGTGTGTGTGTGTGTGTGTGTGTGTGTATTACTGGGGTTGGAACCTAGGGGACTTCTACCTCGGGCTACACGTCCAGCCCTATTTTTTGTTTTTAATTTGGAAAGTCTCACCAAGTTGCTGAGACTGACTTCAAACCTACGATCCTCCTGTCTCAGCCTCCCAAGTACTGGGCACTGGGAAGCTTTTTTTTAACAACCCCCATGCTTAGGCCACACCTACCACCAATTAAGTCAGAATCTCTGGGGTTGGAATCAGGCACCAAGTTTTCTTTATTTTTTCTACTTTATTCATTTATTTATTTGTTTGGTACTGAGGATTGAACTCGGGTATTCTACCTCCAACCTATATCACCAGCCCTTTTTCGTTTTTTATTTGAAATAGGGGCTTGCTAAATTGCTGAGCCTAGGATTGAACCTATAATCCCTCTGATCTTAGCTTCCCAAAGTACCAGGGTTACAGGTGTATGCGACCACACCCAGCCAAAGTTTTCTTTTAAGATCCTCAGGAAACTCCAGTGTGTATTTACACGTGGGGACCAGGGTCATGGCCAGTGTTTCTCTACTTTTCATGTAACCACTATTTGGTGAACAACAGACCACACTATATATGATGACGGTCCCATTGCCAGGTATTTTTACTGTGCCTTTTCTATATTTAATATATTTAGATACACAAATACCATTGTGTTACAAATGCCTTCAGTATTTGGTTAGCGGCATGCTGTACAGTTTTGTAGCTTAGGAGCAGTAGGTGTGCAGCCTAGGTCTGTAGTAGGCTATACCATCCAGGTTTGTGTAAATACTCTGATGTTCACACAATGTTCACACAACGAATCGCCTAACAACTCATTTGTCAGAATGCATCCTCGTTGATAAGCGACATGGGACTGTATTTGAGTTACCTGGAGCCCTTGTGAAAACACAGGCTCTGATGTGGTTGGTCTGGAATGGTTCTGTAGGTCGCATTTCTAACAAGCATCTAGGTGCTGCCTGAGCAGCTGGTCCACCGACTACACTTTGAATAGCGAGACTGTTCAGCCTAAGGAAGACGGTCTCTTGCCTGGCCTGGCTGGCTCCTCAGAAGCCACAGGCATAGGTCTCGCATTCCACAGCCACCCGACTGCCCCACCCAGCATACCTCATTGTCACACTCAGCCAGCACCTGGTCATACTCGCTCAGAGCAACCAAGAAAATGATGGAGGTGACGCTCTCAAAGCAGTGAATCCATTTCCGTCTTTCGGATCGCTGGCCGCCGACATCCACCATCCTGCTCGATAGAGACAAAGGTTGGGATGCATGACTCTGGGGAGACGGGGGCAAGTCGTTATACCATGGAGTCAGTGCTCTCTGGGGTCCTCGGTAATTTTTATGAATGAAAAGGGGCTCTAGGCTTACCATGTTTGAGAACCACAGCTTTAGGCAATGGGGGACCACTGAGGTTTCCTTGCAAAGGAGGCACAGGAGGTAAATGAAGTTTCAGCCTGCCTGGGGACCCTGTTAAGAAGCTGCTACTCTAGTCCAGGAAGAAAACACAGACACGCACTTGGGTTTTGCTCCAGCTGCCCGCCACAGAGTATCAGGATACCAGACGCAAAAGCGACAGCAAGGCAAGCCCCCTTCCAGGCCCTCCACTTCCCTGGGGCTCATTCTTGACTTCATAGTTCCTCTCATTTATCCACAAATCCTTCCTGCGTTTGCTGACTGCCACCCCTTCTTCCCTACAAAGACCTGCAAGTACAAGTATGGAAATCCAAAGTCCTGTCTGGGTGAGATTTCAGGACCCGTAGTCCAGGGATCGCAGACTTGAGTGCTCCAGGAGTCAGGCAGTTCGTGAGGGGAGGAGCTGGCGCTGCCTGAGAGCCGGGGCCCTGTCTAAAGGGAGGGCTGTCGCGTCACTGCAGCCGACCGCTGTGGACCGCTGCTGCCAAGTTCTTAGACGTTCAAGGAGAATGTAGATATCAAATATTGGAGGTGGAAAATCCCACTTTTTAAATGTTAGCTCGAAAGGTTTTTAGAGCACTGAACAGGCCAGAGAGACTACATCTGTGAGTCAGATCCAGCTGCCAGGCCACGCCCACTGCCCCTACACACACCAGTCCCTGAAGACACCACCCGTGTGGTCAGGTGGCCCACAGGCCCTCCCACCCCATGACTGCTGTACAGAATGGAGCTGGGAAGAAAGCCAAAAACCCAACCCTGCCCTTGAACCAGGTCCCAGGGCTGAAGGCACAGGCTCTTGTCTGACTATTTCAACTCGCAGCAAGGAATGGAGCTGGGAAGGGGCACTGCAATTGTCAAGAGGCCGTGCTTGGAGAAGCCATTCTATAAAAAACCTCAAGTTCAAATGTCAGAATTCTTCAGCCAGAAAAACCCCATTGAGCGAGGTGCTCCAAGCTGTAATATAGATGTCACTGATGGATGACGTCCCACCTACTAGACTAGAAAATGCTGCCGAGACCCACTTATCAAAGCCCGAGGATAAACTTAGAAGAAGCAAAAGTCTTTCAAACAGAACAGAGCATGCAAGCCTCCAGAGGCCCTCACCCAGGTTTTGGAGCTGCAAGCATCCCCTGATTCTGAGAAGGTTTAGATAAATTCATGGATGCATAGGGGCTGGCCATTAAAATCGGGGATCTACTAACAGAGTTACAGAATACCTTCTGAGGGGCTACAGTTCTGAAGATGCTCTGAGATAAAACTGTAGGCACGACAGGACCTGGAGGGGGGAGCACCAGCCCTGTGCTGACTGAACTGGAAATGTGTATCTAATAATTTTTATCAGGAATAAGAGAAACGATAGATATAAAAGTGCTTTGAGGTTTGCGGTGCTCTGTATATGCCCCATATTATTATTCCCCTTCCCCTAAAATAGAATGCAATGAAGACGTACTCAAGTCATCATAAAAGTATCCCTACATAAGTGAAAATTCATACATTTACACAGCTGTAAATATATATATACATATATATATACACACATATGTATATAATATGATTTAATACACATTTTTATATTTTTAGTTTTTTTAAGGATAAATCTTGGAGAAGGAAATAGAGAAAAAGAAAAATATGATTCAACATCAGGGAAATGCTATCAGTAGAGAGTATACTCGGTGTGTGGGTGGCAGATGTCTACACATAAGAATGATTCTGGTCCCTAGAAAGAAAACTTCTTCCCTACGGGCAGTAGGAAGGTGAGTCCCTCTCCATTCCAAGACTTGAGACCTACCACACTATAAATGTCCTGTGACAGAAAGGGCCGTTCTGCCCTCCAGATGGAACTCCACCTTAGGAAAAGCAGCCTTTAGACACCATCTGGGGACTTCCCAGCCTGGGCAGACAGACTCCTAAAGGACCACGTCTGGGAGGCAGCCTTACCGAAAGATGATGTCTTCCAAGTTGAAGGGGTACTCAATGATGCCAGTGGTGGGCACTCGGACACGGAGCACATCTTGTTGCGTTGGCACGAATGATGGCATGGCGATGCGGTCGATGTCGGTCAGGTAACTGTGACGTTAAAGAATGAGGAGTTGAAACTCCTTTTATTTTTTATTTATTTATTTATTTATTTATTTATTTATTTATTTATTTATTTGCGGTACCAGGGATTGAACGCAGGGGCATTCTACCTCCGAGCTACACCGCCAGCCCTATTTTTTATCCTTTATTTTGAAACCGGGTCTCACGAAGTTGCGGAGGGCCTCACTAAGTAGAGAGAGAGAGAGAGCTGAGGCTGGCCGCGAACCCGGATCTCCGGTCTCAGCCTCCCAAGTACTGGGATTACAAGCGTGCGCCACCACGCCCAGCTTGAAACTCCTTTTAGAGTAGGGAGTAATGTCCATCCCGCTCAAGAGAACTCACCCCCAACTCACTCACGGTGCCTCGCGGACTCCTGAGAGCCAACTGTGGGCCGGGCCCCTCCCCGCTTCCTTCCACCCACTGTTTGGAAGAGATTAAGGATCA
The DNA here is from genome assembly GCA_004027185.1 of Glis glis. Taxonomy (NCBI): domain Eukaryota; kingdom Metazoa; phylum Chordata; class Mammalia; order Rodentia; family Gliridae; genus Glis; species Glis glis. The sequence continues at coordinate 7,050 of PVJS01004895.1, read as the reverse complement.
GGAGCACTTCCACGGGCCTTCTGGGAAATCTGCAGGTCATGCCCTCGCTGCCTCCTGGGCTCTAAGCTCCATCATGGCTAAAGGGCCATGCGGGGACAGCAGGGCCGGGGGCTAGGAGGCTGGACACGGCTCTGAACCCCCACCCAAGAACCCTCCACCGACCCTCATCCAAGAGCGGTAGGTAATGTAGATACTGTTCTCTTAAGCTTCCGCGCATGAATTAAATGGAGTTTCTAAGAAAATATACAGATGTAAAATAGGCCAAGGGGATATTCTATCAAAATAACAAGAAAAAGTTTTCCCATTAAAGACACTGGGAAATCCGGGCATGGTGGCGCACGCTTGTAATCCCAGTACTTGGGAGGCTGAGACCAGAGGATCCAGGTTCGCGGCCTGCCTCAGCTACTTAGTGAGGCCCTCCACAACTTAGTGAGACCCTGTGTCCAAATAAAAAATAAAAAATAGGGCTGGGGGTGTAGCTCGGAGGTAGAATGCCCCTGGATTCCATCCCCAGTACCACAAAAATAAATAAATAAATAAATAAATAAATAAATAAATAAAGACACTGGGAAATGAAAGATCTCCTAAAATAATCCAAAATTCGTCTTAAATTATTTTGAGTCATATATTAAATCTTGAATTTAAAATAGATCACTTTTTCTGAGGTGAAATAAAAAGACACTTATAAGAAACAAACAAACTATAAGGCCCATATGAAAGGCATTTTTAAGCCAGGTATCATGGTGCATCCCAGTACTTGGGAAGCTGACACAGGAGGATCGTAGGTTTAAGGACCACCTCAGCAACTAAGCAAGACTCTCAGCAACTTAGTGAGACCCTGTTTCAGAAAATAAAAAAGAACTGGGGGTGTAGCTCAGTGTTAGAACACTCCTGGGTTCAAACCCCAGTAACACACACACAAAGTAAAATATTTTTGTGTGTGTGTGTGTGGTACTAAGAATTGAACACAGAGGCATTTTACCTCTGAGCTACACCCCCAGCCCGATTTTATTACTTATTTGGAAATGGTCTCACTAAGTTGCTGAGGACCTCGCTAAGTTGCCAAGGCTGGCTTCAAACCTTCGATCCTCCTGTCTCAGGCCTCCTAAATACTGGGATTACAAGCATGTGCCACCATGCCTGGCTTTAAAAAATTTTTTTAAAGGACTGGGAGTGTAGCTTGGAGGTAGAATGCCCCTGGGTTCAATACCACAAAAAAGAAGGCATTTTTAGTAAAATAACTGTAATTCAGACCTGGCCAACCATGGAGGCAGTGATTCCAAGCCGCAAGCCAAGTGTGCCTTTCCCACTACAGCCTGAACAGCAGGGCCTAACCAAGTCGGCATGGAGGGGAGACAAGAGGTGACCAGCTACCTCACTGTACAGCCTCCAGTTCAAGAACCAGGCACTGGAGCCTGGTGGGTTCTGCAACCCACCCCGTGCTCAGGTCCACAGCCCAAGACTTGTCCCTCTCTACTGAAGGCTTTACTTCCCACAGTTCCAGTTACCCATGGTCATTCGTGCTCCAAAAATATTAAATGGGAAATATCAGAAATAAATAATTCATAAGATTTTTTTAGATGGGGTCTATGTTGCCTGGGCTGGCCTTGATCGCTGCCTCAACTTCCTGAGTAGCTGAGACTACAGGCACCTCCGTGCCCAGAAACAATTCACAGGTGTTAAATCACATGTTGTCCTGAGTAGCATGACACAGTCTGGTTTTATCCCACTCTGTCATCAATTTTTCTAATGTGTCCACGCTGTAAACACTACGGGCCCATCAGGCACTCAGCAGCCACCTATAATCAGATCAACTATCATGGTATCGCAATGCTTGTGTCCAAGTAACTCTGATTTTACTGAATGAAGGCCCCAGCGATGGTTCTATTTGTTGTTGTTAACCTCTCACTGTGCCTAATTGAGAAATGAAACTTTATCACGGATATGTACATATTGGAAAAAATATAGTATATATTGGGTTCAGTTCTCTCTGGAACATCCACTGGGGGTCCTGCAATGCTTCCTCTGCAGACAAGGGGGGATTCCTGAACGTCAGTGTGTAATTATTTGACTCACACCTGTCTGGCTCCACCAGACTTTACATTTCCTGAGAGTAGAGGGCGTTGGTTACTCTTAGCACAGCACATTCATCAAGTTTTGGTGAACACGTGTCCAATTAAGCAGACATTACCAGCAGATGGTTGAGAACCAGTGACCTAGACCAAGGAAAGGCACGCGTGGCTTGCATCCTGCAGATCCGGAAGCCGAGGTGACGGGCTGGGGTTGTGAGCACCATATTTTCTGTGGCATCTGTCCACCAGCCCCTCAGTAGATTCACCTCAGTTTTCAGGGTCCCACCGAATTCTCTAGCAGTTCTTTTGGGTCTTTTCCAAATGGATCAAGAGCCCTTGCCAATCCCCAGGGCCTTCACAGAGCAAATAACACGAGGCGGTCTCCGGAGGGATCAGGAAGGCCGCAGCTCTCTGACCTTGAGCTGTCCCCGGCTCCCCGGCTGTCCAGAGCAGTCTGTACCGCCTCCTTGTGACACCTTCTTCCTTCCATGTTTTCTACACTGACCAAACACCATGTTGGGGGTTTCTTTTATTTTCCTGTCCTCATGCTTTCTCACTCCTGTGCTTAGATTGACTGTGCTGGCCTGGATTCACTGAGCTCTGAGCCTGGGGCACACTCCAAAGGAAAGCCCCTGAAACCGCAGGAGGTTTGTCCTTGTCCAGGTGGTGGGGATAAACTCCCACCCAAGCCAGCTCAGAGGATGAGGGCAGCGCCAGAAGGGGAAGGGCTGGGTCTTGGGGAAGGATTTTGAGGCCCTCACAGATGGACAGTGATATGGGAAAGGGAGAAGCAGGAGTCACCACCTCTTTAAGGACCAAGCTACTTGCCCAGTGACACCTGAGGGGTGCATTGCCTCATGGAATTCTTGAGACAATGAAATTATGCGATCTCTATGGATTGTTTGCATGCAGAAATATCTAAATAAAAACCTTTCTTTTAACCTTTGTGAATTCTTTAAAACTAGAGCTTTATGAAACCAAAATGTAGGTCTTCACAGGGGCTGTGAACAAAGGAGTCCGCGGAGCTTCGTGTGTGCTGGGCCTGTGGGTACTCGTCCCTGCCACTAGAGGGCAGCACCTGATCAGCAGCTGACCGCGGGTCTAAACTCCGATTGTAGGTTTAGGGAGATTGGTTTCTTCTGACCAGGCAACCAGAAAGGCAAAAGGATGTGGAGAGGGGGGAGGCAGAAACCAGAAGCAAGTGTATTTCTTGTTCAAAATCGTCATTTCAGCACCCGAAACGAGATCAGTCCCACGAAGGGAACCCCAGATTTGAGCCTCTCATTGAAAACAAAAGGTTTTGCACACCGTGAGAAAAAGTGAGTGCCCTTCAGGAGGGAGATCTGAGGATCCTCAGAGACCACTGAAGGATTATAGGAGGTGCTAAGAGATAGCACCAAGAAGCAAGGAGGAGACATTAAAGTGGAGGGAGTCCACTGTGCTCCTCCCCCTCTGAGGGGTGTCCAGTTTGCCCAGGAGCGCCCCAGGCAGCGCAGCGGGCGGGGCTCTGCACTCACTATTTGGCAGAGTCTGAGAGCTGGTACTCCCTCCTCCTGTCGTAGCACTCCTGGACTCCCGGGTCCTGCCACAGCTGCTTGATGGCCTCCACCTGGTCCCTGGAGAGCGCCGAGACCTTGTCCACCTCCACTCCTCGGATCAGCTGGGCGTTCTCCTACTCAAAGCAAAGAGAATCTTTCATCAGGCAAAGGAAAAGGAGCGACTGCTTGGTTGGGGATAAGACTCCCCCTGGGCCATGGGTTGGGGGATCTCACCAGCAGCCGGGGTGTAGAGAGACCTGGGGCTGCTTACAACCACACACTCCTCTGCGGTCACAGTGAGTGGAGGTGACAGGGCTGCTCAGCTCAGTGGAGAGAGCCACAGAGAGCCCAAGCCCTGCAGGGTCAGGCCCAGCAGCGCCCAGGGCTGGTGTCACCAGTTCCCAACACCGATGGGTGAGTGGAGAAATGCCAAGCTGCCACCAAGCTAGCAAACTTTACCTCCTCATGAACGTACTGCTCGTTTGAGTATCTACAGAGCCAGCAGTTCTGAAATAACTATTGTTCTCTCCATGGCACATCCAAGCTTGAGACTCGAAAAACAATTATACCAGCTGTCAGTCTGCTTGTCCTTCTCTTTCCTTTATTAAAACAATTTTAAAATAGATCTTACTTCCTAAAGCAGTTTCAAATTCACAACAAAACTGAGGGAAAAGTACAGAGAGTCCCCACACAGCCTGCTTTTTATTATCATGCATCACTGATAACATTCTTTCCCACTGGGTGAACCACTCCGCATACCATTGATTGGTATATTTATTATTATCATGGTTATTAAATAATTATTGCTCTAATACCATGGCTTTGTTATTGTAGTAATTGTTAAAGTTGTTCTTACTGGAATTATTACTGTGAGAACAGTTGCCATGTATTGGCCACTTACTGTACATACATTATCTCATTTAATCAACAGAAGGCCAGAAATCTTTCCAAACAGTAGAAAATGAAAATGATGTTTGGCCTGCATTCCACAGCATTTCCATGTGCTGGCCCCAGAGTCTCAGCATCCCTTCCCTGGCTGCAAGTTGTAGCAGACAAGCAAATCCTGCTGAGAGGCAGAACCCCGGCCTCTTCTGCCCTTTCCCATCTTCCTGTATCTCACTGCAATTGCACCCTGCACAACTGGACATTCGCTGGCAGGAGTGCATTTGCAAAACGGCCATTGGGGGCTGTGAGCCCCTCCAGTGTATATGGTACTCTTGAAAAGCCGCTTCCATCTTGCATTGCTCATCCTCATCATCGACAGGAAGCCAGAGAAGGGGATCTTGAGTTTTACTTGGCTCAGGGTGAAACCAGGGGTTGTGACTATATCAACATGACTTTGCCCCACATCCATCATAAAAGTGAATCAACTTCTTTCCTGAGATGGTGGGATCCTCAGCTTGTCTGTTCAGACAAGTGGAGGGAGTTTAGGGGAATCTAGCTTGAAAGAAGAGGGCTCCAGCTCTTGAGAAACCCAACAGGACCCGTGTTTGGAGCAGGGTGCACTCAAGAGGCCCAGAAGTATTCCAGATTCAGCCAGGTAGCATCTCAAAGAAGGCAGGGTGGGTTGGTGAGAAGGGCCTGGAACAGGAACCAGGACCCTGAGTTCTAAGTCGTGCTGTTGGGCGTTCTAAGTGCCCTGACAAGTTACCTGCCTCAGTGTCCTCATTTGTAAAAATGAGCCAGTGTTTTCAGAGGAAGCTAAATTATAAACTACAAAGCATTACTCATGTGTGAAGAGAATTAGCTTTATTATTGCAGCAGTCGCTTGGTACATATTTCTTGTTTGCAAAAATAGGACAATTTGACAGCCCTCAGACCTCGCCATCGAATCCCACCTGCTGGCACACTGCATCCTCTGCCCCATTCCCGGCCAGAGGACTGGTCCTGGACTGTACGTGTGGCAGCAGAAGCACCGTCTCCCCCTCCTCCCTTCCTCTAGGAACCTCCTCTCCAAGCCGGATCAGATGGCCTCTTCCCACTCTGTATTGACTCCACCCTCTAAATTTGATATGTTTTCTTGTCTCTCTTCAAGACAATTCAGGAAATGCCACAAGGACAGAGCCAGTGTCTCACTTGTCCTGAGAGCCCAGAACCCAGCGCAGCGCATGGCAAATATTAGGAGCCTTCTGTTGAAGTGTGCATTCCATAAACATTTATGATGCATATAAAATGTATCTATCTTACAGAGAGAAAAATCACAAGAAAATAACAGCCACGGAGTGTGAGGGCAGAGCCCGTGTGGGTGGCAGGAGCACAGAGGAGCTCAGGGAAGCGTCTCAGAGGATGTGGGAAAGTGGCCTTGGCCAATTTGTCCTTGTAACTCCCCCCTGGTGGCAGTCAGCACCCTTGTTTCTGTGTCATGTGCTTCTTAGGCTGCTCCCCTAAAGTTAAATGTTAAGTCCAGCTTTACTACTAAGAATTAGCACCGTGATGATCATCAAAGGCATTACAAATATATTGCGACCCCTCTTCCTCACAACCCAAGATTGTACCTCGTGGTGTATGAAACAAGTGGAAGTCACTTTTGCCTCTTTTGGGGAGAAACTTTAAAGATTGAGTAATTCACCACATTCCCTTTTGTTTCCTGTGGTAATTATAGAAGCAAGAGACGAGATGGAGCCTCTATCAACCAGAGTTCCCAAGAGACTGCAATGAGCAGAGATACCCTAACATGTCACAGGGGGCATGTTGCATGAGTCAGAAATCAACTGAGAAGTTTTAATGCACAGTGAGTTAGGCATACTGAACTTTGGGGCAGTTTGTTACTGCAGCATAACCTACCGCGTGTATCCTGACTGATACACGTTGCAGTGGATAAACCCGGCCTTTGGCTCTTCCAGTAAAGAGATGAAGTGGATGCCATGGAGACAGCAAAGAGGACTGTGGGCTTCGCACAGGCTTTGGGGGATGGAAGAGACCTGAGCTCTCTTTGGGAAGCTTGGCCAGGAGAGACAGGCTGTCTGCTCGGCCCAGTGAGGGGAGTTTGGGGGAATCCGGCTTAAAAAAAGAGGAGCACTCGGGCTCTTGAGAAACCCAACAGGACCTGAGTTGAGAATAGAGTGTACTCAAGAGGCCCAGAAATATTCCAAGTTCAGAGGGCTCCCTTCCGTCGCTGGCTCCTTCTGACTGGTTTTCCTACCCATCAAGATTTTTTTTAACTTTTATTTTGAAATAATTGAAGACTTACAAAAATACAGGGGAAGAGGTACATAGACTTCCTCTGTGCCTTTTCTTTTTTTTTTTTGGCGGTACCGGGGATTGAACGCAGGGGCGCTACCTCCGCGCTACGCCCCCAGCCCTATTTTTTTATGCTTTATTTTGAGACCGGGTCTCATGAAGTTGTGGAGGGCCTCACTAGGTAGAGAGAGAGAGAGAGAGAGAGAGAGAGAGAGAGAGACGGGGGAGAGAGAGAGAGAGAGAGAGAGAGAGAGAGAGAG